>BJBW01009952.1:0-47824 GCA_004320125.1 Scolopax mira
TATGAGGGTGGTGGAGCACTGGAACAGGTTGCCCAGGGAGGTGGTTGAGGCCCCTTCCCTGGAGACATTCAAGGTGAGGCTCGACGAGGCCCTGGGCAACCTGGTCTAGTTGGAGGTGTCCCTGTGACTGCAGGGGGGTTGGACTAGATGACCTTTGAAGGTCCCTTCCGGCCCAGATGATTCTATGAAAACCGCCACCTTTCCATAATTTTAGAGATTGCAGCATCCTGAAAGAATGTCACAGTCTGCTGAGATTAGCAAAGCCTCTTCTCATGAAGCCATGTAATACCACCAGGCTTGACTGAAAAGACAGAATTTTCCCTTTAGGATGATGCCATTTTCTTGAGATCAATATATGGTGGAAATACAGATGTGTCATTTTCTTGTAGTTTTTAGGACAGATTTCCCTCACAATTTTAAAATGTGAGGGAAAAAAATGTTCCTATTTCTGGGTTTGTGTCTCGCTATACCTTAATCTGGCTACATTCAAGCATCCCTTTTAAGGAATACACCCTGCTGAAACATTAAGCTTGTGTTATTATTGTATTATTCTGCTTGAGAGGGGGTCCCTTGCAAACCTCATGCAATTCAATCAGGACAAGTGCAAGGTCCTGTATCTGGGTTGGGCAATCCCAAACACGAATACAGGCTGCACGGAGATTAAGGCAAACTCAGAGAGAAGGACTTTGGGGCGTTGGTGAATGAGAATCTGAACATGAGCTGGCAATGTGCACCAGCAGCCCAGAAAGCCAACCTTATCCTGGGCTGCACCTCCAGCAGCATGGTCAGCAGATCAAAAGAGCTGATTCTGCCCCTCTGCTCTGCCCCCCCTGCAGTACTGTGCCCAGCTCAGGGTCCCCCAACATAAGAAGGACGTGAACCTGTGGGAGTGAGTCTAGAGAATCACAAAAATAGAAGGCTGGAGACCTGTCCTACAAGGACAGGCCGAGAGAGTTGGGATTGTTCAGTTTGGAGAAGAGAAACCTCTGGGGAGATCTTAAGAGTACTTAAAGAGGGCCTACAGGCAACCCAGAGAGTGGAGTGTACCTATAGCATGAGGAGTAACAGTTTTAAACTGAAAGCGGGGAGATTTCAATTAGATATTAGGAAGAAATTCTTTACGATCAGGGTGGTGAGACACTGGAATGAGTTGCCCAAAGAAGCGGTGGATGGTGTTCAAGGCCAGGCCGGATGACGCTTTGAGCAACCTGGTCTCTTGGGAGGTGTCCCTGCCCACAGCAGAGGTGATGGAACTTGATGATCTTTATAAGGTCCCTTCCAATTTGAACCATTCTCCGATTCTACGATTCTACCTGCCTTCTGCCTTGTACAGCACACACACAGTGAGGTTTTGATAGCCTGGGGGCTCCTCTCTGAGGAAAGGCTGGGTCCACCCTGTGCCGGACATAGCCGGTTCCAGCCGGTTCCAGCCAGTTCCACGACAGACCCGCCACAGGGCACAGCTGAGCCAATCAGCGAAGCTGGTGGTGCCTCTGAACCACCAATCAGAAGCAAGTTGTGGCTCTGGTAGGCCATGGTGGAGCGGGTAAGGGCCTGAAGAGACTGCAGCCCTGAGGGCCCGTGATGGAGCAGAAGAAACAAGAAAGAAGGAAGGAGTGAGGATCGAGGAGAGGCAGAGAGAAACCACCATGCCCTTACCTCAGCTCTGACCCCCTGTTCCACTGGCACCTCACCTGAGGGACTGAGTGTGAGCAGTGATGTAACTAGGGGCAGGAGAGGTGTCTGGAGCAAAGCCGATCCTGGGAAAGGGGTGTTTTACCTAATTGTTAGTTTATCTTCTTATCTTCTTCAATACTTAATTCAATCATAAAATGTTTATGTTGTCAGCAACGTTCATAGAATCATAGAATTGTCTAGGCTGGAAGGGACCTTTAAGATCATCTAGTCCAACCATCAGCCTGATAAAAAACCAAAAACAACCTCCACATTACTAAACCATGTCTCCAAGTACTATATCAACCCATCTTTTGAATACCTCCAGGGATGGTGCCTCGACCACTTCCCTGGGCAGCCCATTCCAGTGCTTAATAACCCTTTCAGTGTAAAAGTTTTTCCTAATAACCAATCTGAACTTCCCCTGGCACAACTTGAGCCCATTTCCTCTTGTCCTATCGCCTGTTCCTCAGGAGAAGAGACCGACCCCCACCTCTCTACACCCTCCTTTCAGGTAGTTGTACAGAGTGATAAGGTCTCCCCTCAGCCTGCTTTTCTCCACTCTGAACAACCCCATCTCCTTCAACCTTTCCTCATAAAACACGTTCTCCAGACATCTCACCAGCTTCGTTGTCCTTCTCTGGACCTGCTCCAGCACCAAAATAGTTTTTTTGTAGTAAGGGGCC
Organism: Scolopax mira; assembly: GCA_004320125.1. NCBI lineage: Eukaryota > Metazoa > Chordata > Aves > Charadriiformes > Scolopacidae > Scolopax > Scolopax mira. The sequence continues at coordinate 2,361 of BJBW01009952.1, forward strand.
CCAAACTGGACACAGCATTCTATGTGGGGCCTCACCAGTGCTGCATACAGGGGGAGTTGCCCAAGTCAATGCTGCTTTGCCTGCAACACGTGAGGCTTCCTCTGAAATGTCACTCTAGAACACACATTTGTTCAGTATCTTTTATATATTTGCCCTATTTTCTGATAAATCTACAAATGATGTATTAGAGGTAAAACTGCAGCAGCAGAAGAAAATAAAAAGTAAAAAGAAAAAAGAAAAGGTCTCCAGTTATAAAAGAAAATAGCAGAGGCAACGAAGAGAAAGTGGAAGCATTGCTGCAGCCACAAGGAAAGTGAAGCTATTGTGTAAAAATGGAACCACATAAAGTACCAACTGATTATCGTTCATAGAGGAGGTTTCCACAGAGAAGGAAAGCTATATCTTCTCTGCTAACATGTAGTCTATTAAGATGCTACTGCTGTCAACCTCTTAATTCTTAGAAACAGCATTTACCAAAAATTTCAAAACACGAAATCAACACAACATGACAGGTTTGTAGAATAATGAAACCGTGTAAAGGGACTGAACTCAAGATGAGTAGTACCAGTGCAATAAAAGCAGCTTCACTATATGTCATCACTTAAGTAAAGAAAACGCCTGGGGCCAATATAAGCCTGAGAAACACAAACAACATGACTGGAGGGTACAGCAAAACTGACAGTCTTTCAAAGAACTCATACAGGACTTTAAAAATACACCTCATTTAAACCAAAATTTGTAGGTCTAAGAAAAAAGAAAAAAAAAAGAAGGCAATTTCTGTCAAGAAATAATCCAGGATAGAGCATCCTTGTGGACCTGACAAAATTAGGTTAAGGGTGCAAACAGGTCTGTGAATTCTACAGACTTAAGAAGTTAGACTAAAAACAGAAGGAAGAAATGTTAAAGTACTTGATGTTATGAATGATGCCGAGAAACACTTTCAATTATGAAAATGATACTTTCCTGTTTTTCAACAAATATTTTCCTATTTTTAACATGGGAATATTTTTCAATTTCATGCCAAGGGCAGGCAAACAGATTTTATGCACTGATACAACAGTGTGGCAATTTCATCAAACTAGAGTATAATCTCCCTAGAGGAGTGACAGAAGCCCTATTATCTAAAAATCTCTGTATAAACTTAGACTAAGCACCAAAATACAGATTGTAGGCAGTACTCATATTCTGGCAGATGGGCAACATGACCTATGAGGTCTTCCCTCATATTTACATTTTAACATTCTGTCACTTCTAAACAGTGTTGTTTTGGCTGGAATTGGATACAGGAACACTGAGTAAAAAAATAATTATCTCAAACTGAATTAAAATAGATGGGGGCAATTTTAACAGTGACTTATCTAGCAGCAAGATGGCATTTTTATTTATGAGGCAGTCACAAAGAGTAACATAAGGCACAACTTTGAAATATGATCATTAAAATAAGGATATCTTTTAGTTACTGATTTCAAGACATATTTTCTGCTGTGTAAGACAGAAAAATCTAGGATGCTACTTTTCATATACACTAATAACAGTGACCTGGATAGGACAGGGAGAGTTCTGCGCTCTCTGAATTTACCATGCGAATGTGTATATCTAAAAGCAACTTACCCTACAAAGTGAAACAACCTTCCTTGTACACAGAGACAACATTGACCTCTCACTGTACTGAACAATAAATGTAACAATCACAGAGACATAAAACATAAAAACTGTCAGAATTGATCTATCAAGACTGAGAAGATGGATTGCAAATCAATTAGAGGAACTTCATATGTCACAACAACCTTTCATGCATTTACATGATCCCCCAAAACACTGAAACATTAAATGGTTCATAACATCAAGGCAGCCTCTTCCTATAATAATAAAAATAATAAGAACAATAATAATCATCTTCTGGATATCTGTCTTTTATATGATGGTGTTTTGTTTCTCTGTTTTTAATGGAAAAGCTCTGAGAGGACTTTCAGAAACAAGTTTTGGTTACTTTTAGGAAGGAAAAAGAAAGCATTTCCTGACAAAGAATTAGCAGTGGAAGTTATAGACTACATATCAGGTGATAAGAAAGAACCCCTGGAAAAGGACTAAGCACAGCATCTAGAAATACAAAAAGGAACTGGCTGCTTATGGCAGGATGTAGGTAGAATACAGGGATCAGAATCCAAGAATGCAATCTTCAAAATATTCAGCTTTAGGATCTCAGATTTCCTTTGCGCCTGTACAACAGTGCTTCAACCTTAAAAACAGCTCAGCATCTATCTCATGCAACTGACATTCAGCAATGAGGCAGCCTTTACCAAAGAACCCTTTGGACAGATCCAGTCTCCTCCTACCCTGTCTTTTTAGGCACCAATTCCACCCTCCAAATGAAATGGAAAATTGTCAGCATATCCCCCTCATCCAGTAAATCATGATGCCTGGCAGAAATATCATCTTTACCATTCTCAGCCTGTTGTAAATCCTGACTTTCGCCATAGGACGTCTGGGGAAAATTAACACATAATCTGATGGTCCTTTCCAAAAGCTAACCAACTTCACAGGCAGATGCACCAAGTCTGAGCATTAACATATAAAAACCCTACTGCAGACCTGACCCTGATACTAAATAAGTGTTTAGTTGGGAGGACAAGAAATGGGAACATCGTGTGCTTCAGAGGAATGGGAAAAAAATGACATAGAAAATATTACAGCAAGAAGAACACAGAATCTGCGGGAAGCACCAGGTTTTTTAGGGCAGCTGTAACAAGGAGAAATCAAGAGACTCCAAAGTTAAAGTCAGCTCATCCTTCACATGCTACTATGTGCTTTGTGACACATTTTAAAATTACTTTTTCAATTATAGTATAAGCTCTCTACTCATACACAAACAGGGGTCCAAGCATCTTTTACTGTCAGCCCATCTGGTATAGAAAGCACTGAGTTTTGCTCACTTATTAGCTCAATACTGCACTGATACAGTTAGCACCTAAAGAATTCTTCAGATTGCTGATAATATACTTAACAGTTCAGATATATGTCTCTTCTGCAGAATATTAGTGTATTTTCACTTAAAGATAGACCATCAAATTTATATTTCACATGAAGATATGTGGAGGAAAGCGAGACACTCTTTTCTTTCCTCTCCAGCATGCTCTGTCTGGCTTACCTAACCTGGTCAACAAAAGCATCGTCCTGCATCTGCTACTCCATATGGCAAAATAAATATTTTCAGTGCATATGACACTAATAGAAATAAAATGTTTTTCAAAATATTTGAAAGCAAAATATGATTAAAATTAGTAACATATTGATGTAAACATAGAAGAGATCAGTCAACTTAATTGTTTTGGTTTATATACATTATACAATATCATATTACTGGATGCCATTTGATGATAAGCAGTAATACCTGTATATTCAATTTATATTTATTAAATACAATTGATAAATACTCCTTCATTTAAAAGCTATATCAATTATATAATTTTCTGGAAGTAAGAATAATTTTCTCCCCAGAAATCACCAGACTTTATTAAAGGCTGTTTTTCCCACTCACCCATTGATCAGTAAGAAACACAGAAGACGTATGGTAAAAAGCCCGAGTTCATTCAGCTCAACAGAGGATTTTGTCTTAAGCCATTTCCCCGATCTTCTCCCCCAAAAGAAGCCTAATCCTCAGAATTTAAATTTTAAAAATGTACCTTATTTTAGAGATATGTTACAGTTTTCCTTACCGAGACAAAAGAATCAAATGAGTCTTGCTGCTGATTTTCAATAGCTGAAATTGTTTTCAACCAGAAGAGATAGCTTGAAATATCTGACATTTCAGAGTGCTTCATACCGAAAGCTGCAAGATTAGTAGGACTGAGGTGAGACAGACTTGCAAAAGGAGGACTTTGGCTGTGTTACATAAAGTTCTTAATTAGATCCTTGGTACAAATTGCTATCCTAAGAATAAAAAGATAATCAAAAGCCTCATTGGAAGGATAGGAGGGCAAGATTAGAGACGAGACAGCTGTGCAACTGCCTAACTGGATGGAGTTTCACAATTCAGAAGTGAAAATATATGGATGAAAATTAAAATGTTTCTTTTGTGTTACTTAGGGCTACATTTTTCACTGATGACTTTCCCCAGTGGTATTCAGACAAACTCCCTGTGTTTATACTCCAATGCAGCAAGCACCTAACTCTCAGACCCCCTTAAAATCACAACCAATATATGTTCATGAAAAGAGGGAAAATTTGAAAGGTACTGAATACAGAATTGGCATGAGAAAAAGTGTTGCAAGGACTTCTGGTGAGAAACAGTAAGAATCAACGTAGAAAGATTTGTTTAATGTGACTAAATCCAAGAAAACTGCCCTAACAACCACAGGACGGTGATGGATGATTTCTTATCTGTACCAAAGCCTCCATTGCAAAAGGGATGTTGTACAACTGGGATCTCCCTTCCCCTAATCAGGTTTGTTTTCCCTGCAGAAATGAAGGACATCCATCCACCAGTGGACAGACATCTTTGTTTTACCCATGGTAAAATCCAGAGCCCACAGAAGTCTTAGGGATTCCAGTAAGTTTGGGACTTTGGTGATGATGTCTTTCGGGGAGGAGGGTATAGCGTAGGAGCAGGCCGTCTGCTCAGAAAATTCACAAAGACTGACACTATACAGATTTTCTGGAACCAGATGTCACCCCTTCCAAAGAAGTTCTGTAGAAGATCTGAATCTAAAGCAAATCTGAAAATTCAGAGATGATGGGTAGTCATGATGAAATGGAAATACCTGGTATGAAGGATGAAATACTGGAAATAACAATTTTTATATTCCCCAATTCCTCATCCTCTCATAAAAAAGGATTTCCAAAAGAAATTAGGAAGTAATTATTTTTGGAGAGGGAGAACGGCTGAGAGGAGAGAGATCGAGAACTAAATAGTACTAACGACAAAGATAGAAATCTAGTAGCCTTAAACAGTATGTACTTCCCTGTGTTCTAAAGTTTTCTCTTTGCTACTAGTAATAATTAATGTTAGGACTCCAAATACTCATGGTCAGAGTTAACTGAAAAACAATATCAGAATGACCAAAAATATTGAAAATATTGAAAAATCAAGTAAAGTTTATCAACTAATACTGATAGAAAATAAAGAAAAAAAAATTAAAAAATAAAGCTTTTCCTGGTTTAGAACAAAATATTTTATTTCAGAAAACATGAAAGCCTTTAACAATGTAGCATAAGTATTTTTTTGATGAATAGTTTCTTAAAGAATCGATAGAAACTTTTTCAAAATAAAAAAAAAAAAGGTAAACAGCCTAAGGTAAAAACTATTTGGGTTTCTTTTTTTTGTTTGCTTTTTTCTGAGGAAACCAATTTCTGAAAAGACCCAAAGAAGACTTTGTCAACTTGTGTAGTTTTGCAGAGTGGAGATGAAGAAAGGGAGATTGGGAGCTGCTTTTCACCTCCACCCATGCACCTTCTATTGCTTTGGGTAATGAGAAAATTCTACACTAATTTAAATGTTGCAAAAATACCTCAGTATTAACTAAAATGCAATATCTCTGCAAGGCATATTTCAGAAAATATATTACTTGAACAAATGAACATGTTCTTTTAGTGTGAATTCTGAAATATGTGAACTGTATATAAGAGGAGTAGGTAACTTTTCCTTCCCTTTAAAGCTCCCTCCATAAGCGCTTAGTCCGTTATTTAGTGCAATGCCTTGAACAGACCTTTGGTTTCACCCAGTTGAGTTGTTTGTACCATCTCATGGCATGATCTGTACATGATTTGCTTCTCAAAGAAGCGGAAAAAGCCTAAATAATTGGCCAATTCTTCATCACCTGGAATACTTAATGATTCCAGTTGAACATTGTTTTAGGATGTCAAATGGATCTCTCGTGAAAATAGTTTACAGCAAAAATAGCTACATACGGCCTCTGCTTTCACTTCTGTGTTATGCATTTGTGGCAAGGTGCAGAGGTAGCGAGCTGCATGGTCAGGGGCTCCAAGCTGGACAGACTGGCTCTCCAGTGGCCCCATCAGCTGAGCCCATCAACCAAGCTGGTGGCATCTCTGTGGAAACACATTTAATAAAGGACAGAAAATGATGATGAGGAGAGAAAAAGGGAATAGGACCAGAGCAGTAGGAGGTATGTGCCTCTGCATGGCAGAGAAGGCACATCCCAAAGAGACCATAGATGATGGATAAGCCCATGCTGAAGCAGGTACTCCCCCAGAGGGACTGTGGCCATGGAGGACACACACTGGTGAGGAGGAAACCAGTGGAATGAAAGCATAAGAAGGAAGGAGAGGCAGAGAGAAACCACTACCTCCCAACTGTCACCTCACAAAGGGACTGAGCATAAAGTACAGTGATCACAAGGAGGGAAGAGTGAAGTTGTCTGGAGTGAAGCTGAGCCTGGTAAAGTGGGAGGAGAGGTATTTCCCCTGACTCTTGTTTATTTCTCAGTAGTAAATGCTTACATTAATTGGTGATAAATTAAGCTAAATTCCCCAAGTTGAGTCTGTTTCACCTACGACAGTAATTGGGGAGCAACTTCCTTATTCTTACTTTGACTCACGAGTTTTCTCTCTCATATTTTGTTCCCTGCCCTGCTGCAGGGGCAGTGAGTGATGGGTTGTGTGGGTGGCTTGATCTGCCATACCTCCAATTAAACCACATATTCCATCATATTTAAAGAACAATCGTACCTAATACCTAAAGACAGGTAATACCTTGGGTCAAGTGATGACAAGACAGAACTCATATTGTAACACAGTATCACAAAAGCTGATGCAATTACATCAAATAAAAGCTCATGTAATTCATATACAATGGCACAACTGTCCTAGACATCCAAAACTTATGTTTTACCGAAAAAATAGCGTTCCAGGTTACTTTATGCCTTATTTGTGTAAAGCTGTTAAAAATGCATATTTATTTCTATGAAAACAAGTACTGCTATCAATCAAGTAAATGTTAAATGATTCAACCAGTAAGATTATTTTTTATAATTTGATATAACAGATCAGTGGGAATACCCCACTATGTCTTAAGCAGAGAATTTTAGAAATTACTTAACTGTACCTCAGCTTTTTACATCTCTCCAACCAGATTACTGCCTTCACATGAAACATTAAAATGTTTAATTTTTAAAATGAATTTTAGTAGAGAATAGCTTCTGTAAAGCTTCATTGGAGTTTTGTCAGTGTTGTTTTGTCAGTGTCAGGGTTGTTTACAGACCTCTAATACATTAAGAACAAATGACTGAGGTAACCAAGCAGTTAATTTTCATCATAAGTATTTTACGTTAGAAGGATAAGAACAATATGGCCATGTAATTTTACATACTGATGTATTGATTTGGGATTGTAGAAACATGTGTGCTGTTTGAGTCTGAAGGGCTTTTCTTACTGAATTTTCAATCAAAAGGAAGTAAGAATGGTATAGAGATTGCTAAGTTCTAGATGAAGACTCTTGCATCATGATGGCTGAAATTTTGCATCCAATAATCAGAGGCAGTAAAACTTTATAATACTTTCATATCAACTGAAATCACTAGCTTTTCCCACTAGCACTTCGGTAGTTAAAGATCAGATGTTGCACCAATTAAAATTGACTTCTGTGGCCTTTGAAATCCTTTGACGGATTGAATCTGAGTGCACAATGTCTACAAAAAAGTACTTTTCTTTCCTTTTCTTGTCTGCCAATTTTGATACTGTAGTTTCAAGATAAATTATAAATAAATAGGAGTAACATTTTCTGTGCGTTTAATATATTCAACTTTGAAAACATTGTGATTTTTTGTGATTTTTTTTAAATCCTGTTTACATATTAGATATATTTTTGAGGACTTCTATCTCTTTACTTTTGCATAGAAATATAAAAGACAACAGCACAAACTAAAAAAAAAAAAAAAGAAGCCTTCTAATCCATCAGTCTAATTGCAGGTTAGGCTACTTCTTCAGTCCCAGTTCAGCACAGTACTTAACTTTTAGCTTGACTTAAGCATTCAAAGTCCTCCTGGTAATGCCAAGCCCCACTAACACAGGCTATTTCAGTGTGCTTAGGGAATGTAGTGAAGCACCGGGCTGAATTGCAGTCCACAAAATTTTTATTTTCCTCTCTACTGGTATGGCTTATTATTGAACTTCAGATTTTCAGAAGTCCCTGAAGAAAAAATATTGCCTAAGAAATTTCAGCTATTTTTAATTACTTTGTGTCATTGCTTTGTTCTTACATTTTCAGTATTTTCTCCTCTTATTCCAACTTTACCAAGTTAGTAATACAAGAGCTAGTTAAACTGTGTTGTCCAGTTCCACACAAACATCCCAGCAATGAGATCAGCTCAAACTGCTGGAGTGACCATTCATTATTGACAGAAAGGCTGAAAAAATAGTGCTGACCAAGTAACTGCTTTGTACCTCCAAGGCAGTATGTCTGTCACCCCAAGAGTAAAGCTCTTCCTTTAGATTACAGTTTCTCATAGATTGCATGGACTGATACAAACTGACCCACTTTGACCAAGTCCTCACTGCCCACTGCAAATCTTTCTTCAGTAACATGAAGAACCGCTAACCTTGAAAAGATGGAAATGCTATCAATATACACAGGCTCATGGATCCAGGAAGTCACTCAGAGTCCCAACAACGGGACTGGGCTTGATGCCACACCTCCATGGTGGCCACAAGCAGCAGAAGCCCTTGAAGGTCTGATGGAGAACAGATTCCAGATACCCTTCCACACAGATGGATTGGACAAAACCCAGCATAAATCAGCTAAAAATTAGAGTACTTCAACAAATAGTTCAATTTGGTCCACTCTAACTGTTGCTTCCAGGACTAGGATATGATAAAGGGGTTGAAAATGCAAAGCTCCCCCTCTGTTTTATGTGCAATTCACAAAATGTTTGCTGACCAACTTGTCTCAGCCTTCCCAGTCTGATACTGAGTGAACATTGATCTAACTCAAAAATGTATCAGAGGACAAATGAATCATATAGCTGTCCCTTCTGAGATGCTTTAAGAAATGTCAAGACATCAGACAGTAATGATATCTGGAGAAAACACAAATAGGATCAATTTTGCTTTGATCACCTTTCCTGCCCCTGTTTTTTTGTTGAAAACTAAGACTTGAGATTGCAAAAAAGAATTTCCTTCATCTTTGCTGTTTTATTATTACTATTATTGTAAAGAAACAAAAGCAAGCTCCTTTACCCCTCATCCCCCCACCACCAAATGTTTCTGATGTGGCAAGTCTGTTCCCTTTTGTATTTTTCTGTTTTGTCAGATTTGCTGAACCCTCAAGTGCAAGAAGCAACATGATGAAATAGAAACTGGCAGAAAGTACATTAAAGTTATTATCACCTGAGGACAAATCCTGGCAAGTGAACCACAAGAAAAAAGACTTCCATCTGGAAATAAGACAAAGAGCATACAGGTAAACCCAGTAATTCCACTACTGTTTTGGCAGCCATTCAAAAAAGTGAAAATACAGATGAGGTATGAAAAAAAATATGTAGAATTAATGGGCCTCTTCAAAAAGAAGACAGAAAGGGGCAAAGGTGAGATGGAAAACAGGTCTTTAATTTCCCCAGTATCAAAATGTGTTTTGAAAGGGCATTACATAAAATGAGCAAAAGACAACCTTTTGGTTGAGATGACAAGGGCTACTGTCAGAAGATACAAGGACCCAAGAATTATGAATCTGCAGAGCTTTTTAGTTTTTGACCATTCAGCAGAATATTTCCACAATTCTGCATTTACATCCACTACAAAGAGCTGATTCATTCCTTTCTGTACTCTCTCTATGATTAACATAATGTTTTACTTCTTGATGCATGGACTAGTTTAGCTGATAGACAGCAACCAATGCTTAAAACCAAAACAACTAGGAGTGATAACCTGAATTTTCAGCACAAATTATTTAAAGACTAATGCATCGGTTCCAAGTTTGTGCTGACTACATAGACTTAAATGCATCTCAGTAAAAACGGAAGATCCACTGAGAATACTACCATGACAACTCAAAGAAAAAAAATAGAACTACAAGAGGCAGCCTTTTTACAGATTTATGCCCGCAGAAATGATCAAATTGCTACCACTTTTATACTTGCAATTGCTGAGCAAGCTAAGAACTGGCCCAAAGGCAACTGCAGTATATCATGACTCTGCTTATTACATATATTACACCTACATATAGTACATTGCAGAAAAAGTATGCTATAGTCAAACTAAACTGCAACAAACTGATATTGCCTCATTTCATATTTTTGTAGGATATAACTTCTTTAAAACCATTTAATATTTCAATAATATTGACTTAATAATAATAATAATAATAATAATAATAATAATAATAACAATATCTAAGCATTTTCCAAGTTGTTGAAAATCTTATAGGCCAGGATTTTCAGAACTGCCCAAAGGATACATGGATCCAAGTGGCAGTGGATACCTAGCTAAGTGACTGTTCCCAAAAATTAGACTTTGCCTTGAAAGTATGAAGATGTGGCACCACCTTCCTTCATCACTTCCTAACGTACTCTCCAAATTTTGCATGACTATGTCCCTACACATGGAAATTTTGCATGACTATGTCTGTGTTATTCCCCTGCAGACAAGTTCCACCCCTAGACAATCCCCTGATATATTATTGTGAATATACAATACTAAAAAGCTGTTCCTGAAAAACTAAATCAATGGGCACTAAGTATAGACAATTGTCAATAACTAAATGAATATCAGTACTGCAAAAGTTTTCATGTATATCATACACAAATGCATACACATTAGCAGGATTAATAGCCAGAAAAATAGTAATAAGCTGCAGTGAAAGCTGGATTTCATTTACACATTTTAAGTATTCTTAGGTTAAATGGTTCAGTTTTATTTCCATATATGTTTTTTTTTCTGGATGTTAGAAGAAGAGCAGAGTAAGGTACCATAATCCCTCCAAGTCTGAAGCCGGGAGCTGTGCTCAGTTTTGATAAGTCAGAGATATAATGTCTAATGAAGAAAACTGATGATGATTGACATATTTAGATCTTTTATTTTTAAATAACTCCATATCCTATCAATTTAAGAAAATTCCTTACTTTACCCATCATTCGAAGATGTGATCTGAATATATGTTCTGCATCGGCTTGCGTATAGCTGTATAAAACATTATCATTTACCTATAAATGTATTAAACATTAGATGTGTTAAAACATGAATTTATAAAGGTCTTGCAAACTATAAATGTGCATAATCAACTTACCCTTTTTTCATTTTTACACATACAATTTAAAAAAAGGAAAAAGAGTTTATGTCATAGGAGTAAGGTATTTTACTGATAGGGCAGGAATAGCAGCTACCTAAGAAAGCTGCTGTAAAGGGACACAGCTGTATTCGTGGAAGATGTATATTCCAGTACTATGTAGTGTAAGTTTTAATAGCTGTGATTGGTTGGTTGGGGTTTTTTTGGTTTATTTTTTAAACTATGTCTTCCTAACATCGCATAAAAAAGTTGTGTTTGAGAAGTAAAGTGCTGGAAAATATAACAATAGAGGAGTGTCTTTGGTACAGGCGTAAAGCACTTGTCTCTAAACCTATGCTTGAGGAGGTTGATGGTGTACGAAGACCAAAGACCATTCAGAACATGGTAGGAAGTGCGAAAATGTCAACCACAAAGAGAATGAGAGATCAAGGCTCTGATTTCTTTTACTACCTTCTTATTAAATACTCTCTTATTAAATACCTATTAAATACCTGTCATTTGCCTGTTTGAGTCTGGCTGCCTGACTGCAGTCGCACAGAGCTAAATTCAGTTGCAACAACTGACCTGTGACAAGTGACTTCTATACTTCTAACTGCAAGATGGACCAATTTTGAGGGCACCCAGATGTGTCTGCAGAACAGAAAGTGAGAATAGAAAGGGAAAGAGAACAAGGCGTCCCCAAAACTCTCCGTTTCCTAAGTGAAACATCATTTTGTCTGGGTTCTTGGAGGTAGCAAAGAGCTTGATACAAGTTTCTGCACTTAGCAGAGGGAGGCCCCCAGGCACTATTGTGTTGTCAAAACACAAAGGCAGACATCAGATGGCACATTAAGTGCCTTGAGAGAGGCAGCTGCGCGCTATCTTCTGGGGCACGGCCCTTGTCACACACTTCTGCTCTCAGGCTTGTGCTGGTGCTAGAAGCTGGGCCAGTGGACATCAAGCTGGGGCATGAAATAGGTATCTCAAACACCTTTGGGTTTTTTTCTGGATTAACTTTCTGGCACTTCAGGTCCCTGAGCTCAGCACACAATTGTACAAAGCAGTGCCAGGAAGGAAGCAAAATGTGGGGCTGGGACCCCACTCCTCTGGCAGCCACTCTTAAGTGGAGCACAGCAGTATTTCTCCTTCACAAAGCTGTCAAAACCACATCTTTCACAGAATAGACCCCACAGAACGAGGAAAAGTAAAACCAGAGCTTAAAGCGTAGTCACATTTTCAATAAATATTTCATGTGCTCAGCTATCAGGTGAATGATGAACTGCAACGTAAAATCTTGGGCAGAGCAGCAAAAGGATAAAGAGCAAGAGCTTCTGTGATCGTGAACGCAACAAATACCAGTTCGGTGCAGAGGAAGTGATTATCAGAATTTTAAAGCAAAACAAATGTAAAGAAGGAATCTTAAAAGCCTCTCTTTAACTGTTTTCATATCTGGGCGCAGGACAGCTGCTCTGCTGTGCTAGTTACTGAAAGCCCATGGCATTACTCCATTCTGATCTCATTGGAAATGCATAATGAGAATCATTTGTCTGAGGTTCTGTTTGACCAATTATACGAACAATTTCAGCTCCTGAAGTAACCTGCTTCTCCTTGTGCAAATACTTAATCAGAAAGGTAAAAACTCCATATTAAAAGGGCAATATATCTAAAACCAAACCCAGATGTTATTTTGCTAAATTGGATTTTGTACTGCATTCATAGCTGGCTCCTGTGACTTAAAAGAAAGATTATACTAGAATTGGAATTTACAAAAAGGATTATTTTGTTTGTTTTTAAGATGTTCATTTTAGATATTACAGAACCTGTATTTTGAATACATAAGAAGTCCTTTTTGATCCCTGCATTTCTACCTCTCAAAACAATGGGAGTTTTTGAAATTAGGTGACTACTGAGCTGATTCATCTGATTAACTGCAACAATTCCTAAAAAAAATACTTATAAAAAGGTAAATGGGTATATGTTATTTAATTTATAAACTCTATTGTAACAATCCATGGCTTATTTCAAAGCAAACACAATTCCTAAAAGCAAAGTAATTTAATCCATAATTCTTTTTTGGCTTTATTTTTCTTAACCTTCATCCAAAAGCCACATGCAGATATGAAGAAACTGAGAGCTAAATTGGCAAGCTTTGTAAATCCTGTCAATACTGCAACCAGAAACTCCCTTTAGGTTTTTTTGTGGGCAACTCTGACATTTTCACAGTTGATTCAAATATCTCAGAACAGTAGGGATAGCCGTTTCCAAAACAAAAATCAATTTTCAGGTCATGCCAAAGTAGCTGAGACAAATTCTGTCTCAATCTCAGCCATTGCTCAGCATCCAGCTATAAACTGTCACACATCATCCTTCACTTGCTTTGTTTTGAGTAGACCAAAACCATCCTGTTGAGCTGCTGCAAAGGTTTTGCATCTTTAAACACCTAATTTAAATGTAGTAGAACATCAGAGAGAAAGCTGGGTTATCAAGTCTTATTCCCGCCATCTCAAGCAAACGGTAGGGCAACACTTTTTTTCCCCCTTTAGTCCAGAGAGAACCCAGTCTCTCAGTCCTGTTGACAGGCTACAAAACGGTTCCAGCAACCTGTAACCTCACAAGCCAGTGTAAGAGACATGAAGACTAAAATCATAGAATCATAGAACAGTTGAGTTGGAAGGGACCTTAAAGAGCATCAAGTTCCAACCCCCCTGCCATGGGCAGGGACACCTCCCATGAGACCAGGTTGCTCAAAGTCTCATCCAGCCTGTCCTTGAGCACCTCCAGGGACGAGGCATTCTTTTGGGCTCTGCCAGTTTGTCCTAGGGAAATGCCCTTCTGTTCTCAAATATGATGAACAGTTTATCCATGGGTGAATACAATGCCAAGTAATACAGAAATTTATCAATAGCAGGAGGATTATTAGAGCACTTGTGCAGTTTTGGCCAATTACCAATGCTATAAACAATCTTCTTCGAAATTCTACAATTCCCTTTCCCTGGCCCCTTTTCATCCCCCCCATATATCCCAGAAGCCAAATTATATGTCAAGGGGAGAAAATGTTCTTGGCTTCTTGAGGCATCTAGGAGGAGAAACTTTGAAACATGGGATTAATTAAATGCAAATCTAAATATGGTGCAACTAATCATGCAAATTAAGCATTAGCATATTTATGACTGAACAATCAGCAGGAGCCAAAATGTGTGTAGATAAACTACAAATCACTACAAGCATTGGTTAGTGCAGTACATAGCATTTATTTATCCTTTTCAGTATTTAAATTAATATATATTGAACATCTTGCACACAAATACTTTCATGATCTCTGTAACTGTGCCTATTTCTTAACTGCTTTTGCTACTACTTAAAATTATTATATCATCAAAAATATTAACACTGATGCAAGAGCTGATACATTAATATAAGGAGACAGAATATTATACAATGAAAGAAAATAATATCCACGTTTCTTTTACTCCCAATGGCCTTTGCAAGCAATGCTACATTATCAATCCAGGCAGAGGTGGCTGAATGACCCCTTGAGACTTGGTGAAAAATCTGGAAAAGGCACATCCCCAAGTTCCCAAGTCTGCAGAGCACAAAGCCTCATGACTAGTGCTGAGGTTTTCTTTTTCCTTTATTATTAAACCTTAATGCTATAGAGAGAATCCAAATGTGTCTCATCATGTTTATTTTCTGTTTTTTTCATGACATGCCTTGTCCATCTTTCAAATCGGAATCATGTGATCAGCCATTACATTAAAGAAACCTGAACAAATATGCAATATTTCATGTTTCTTCTAACCAGGAACGTTCCTTATGTCACTAATGAGATTGTTGACCTCAACACAGGGGACTCAAAGGTTAATCTTTTACTTCCTTTTTGTCATAGTATGGTTCAGGTTGGAAGGAATCTCAAAGATCATCAAGTTCCAAGCCCCCTGCCTTGGGCAGGGACACTTCCCACTAGAGCAGGTTGCTCAAAGCCCCATCCAGCCTGGCCTTGAGTCTTTTTATGCCTAACGTAACGTAAATGCTATGAATTCAGTATGCTTTCCTGGTTTTGGTAGAAGAAATTGGTTAAACATGAATGCAAAAGCGTAATGTTTTCTAAAGCAGCAGTCCTGGGAGAGAGTCAGGTATGAATGTCACCCAGAATGCTGTAGACTTCTTGAAGTCCTCTCTCAGTCAGTGGGATGTGATACAGGAATCGTTAGAACAATATTACTCATCTCACAAAAGAAAATGCCAACAGCTTTTGTATTTCTTCTGGAAACATTGTCAGCAATCTGTGCAGCTGTCACTTAAAGGATGTACAAGCAAGTTTACTTCTGTAAATGCAGCACAATGATCCATTGAAGGCAAGATGCTGAATTAAGATACATTTCCTCAAAACTTAGCATCTGTGGCCCAAATCCACTGATAAAAGGATACCAGCCTGAGAATGCGATACGAACTTCTTTCTTCATTAGAAATTGCTCAGCTACTCCTCTCTGCTTTATCCTCCTTAACAGTGTCAGAGTTATATCAAATCTTTAACTTTCAATTTGTGGCACCTAGCTTTCAATCATCTTGAAGATTAGAAAGAGATAAAAAAGTTTAAAACCCAAATAAACAGCATTATTTAGCACTCCTTTAGTTGCTATTTTACTCATACTTGAACATACTAAATTAGAGTGAAAAGATCTCCCTTAGGTAATTGAAATAGCTCTCTGTACCTCCATTGCCGGGAGACTGGACAGAAGAATGGCCAGTTGCATGCGGGAATCTGTGAACCTGAAAGGAGTAATCTAAGGTTTCAAAAACACAATCCATGACAAATCATTTCTTTATACTGTTAGAAGAGCCGGTGTCTCTTGGAAAAGATCTTCTGCTTTAGTGCTGTAGCAAAATGCCTTGAAGCCACCTCTCACCTCATCTCATAACGCAAAGAGCTCTCGAATGATAGCATGAAACTTCAGCACCAGTGCCAAAGGCTTTCAAAGACAAAAGACTATTCTCAACTGATACTTCAAAATTTAGCCGTTCACTGCCATTTTTAAGTCACGTCACATCTATAAACCAGGGTTTAGATCGCAAGCCTCTCTACCAGGTAACAACCCAGCCCAGTGATGCTATGTCTTTTAAAAAACACTGCAAAAAAAAGCACGCACTTTGTGCTAGTATTGCTGGAAAGAAAAACCCAACTAACACAAAAAATTCATCAAAAATTCATCCAAGCTTGCATTAACAGTAAACTATTTAAAAATATGTGAAAATTTACTCTTTGGTGTAAATTTTCAAAATAAAACACATATATGCATTTTTACAGATGACACATCTAATAGCTGTATGTGATGTTTTTCCTTGAGAACATCTCAAAATAGAAGGGCCAAAAATTAAATAGCAAATAGAGTTATTTGATTTAAGTGCTGTCCAATATTGTCTTCTGAACTGGGAAACAGCCAAAGATGGGAATCCACTTTCTACCTCTTCCGTTCCTTTTAACAGAACAATATTGAGCTCTAGGATCTGAATGAAAACATGCAGTTACACATACTGGAAAGGTGTTTAGAGGAGGTCCTCTTTCATATAGACTACATGAAGTAAAATTTGTACCTTGGACTTCTTAAAACAGCAGCTCAATCTCTGAAATTTCCTCTTCAACCTACAATCAGGGCAATACAGACTCCTATCCCTCCATTCCTTCTGCACAAACAATAGCTGTTCATTGTACACCTGCAGCTACAGGTGTTATCATATGTTTCTAATCTGATTAATTGGTAGGTGATATGTTCCAGCAGTCTATATGTACCGACAGGGAGCCTATAGCACTCTTTATGTACCGACAGGGAAAAAGTTCATCCAATGTTACAAACTACCTCCAATATTAGAATGACCCATGGAAAACTGCGGGTCACCTCCTTGTCTCTGCACACACACATCCCACCCCGCAACAAAATTGGCTCAGATCTCTCACAGCATAATACTGATCTTAGATATGAAATCCCCCAGTGAATCACACAAATTCTATGACTCCATGATACAAAGAGTGCAGAGAGTGCGCTGCAGAGAAGCAAGAAATATTTCCAGGCTACATGGCCATATAAAGCTTACCTATTAAATTACTTTTTTTTTTTTTTTTCTTTTTCTGTTTTCTTTTAAATAAAAGAAACAGAACAGTAAATGAGTTTGTTAAAAAGGACTGGAAATAAAAAAAAACAGTTTCCAGTTCTTGGAATCAAATTTCAAAAACTAAGAGGGTTGGGTGTTTGGTTTTTTTTCTTTTGTAATTCCAAATGAATTTCTAGGTGGATATGTAGAAAGCATTTTTCTACCCGCAACTCAACATGAAACTATGAGCAAGAACAAATATGCAGGCTACAAAAGCAGAATTTTTAAGACAGTTAAAATATTAATAATACCAGAGTGTCATTCTTTGCTCTGACATACTAAAAGTGGAGGAACTGGTAAAGAAAATGGAGGCCTGCCTTCAGTAATAAAAATCAACATTTTTATCAGAATCAGGATAACAAAGTGTACATTACAGACAGCTGCCTGGTAAACACTCTAGGAATTAAGGACCTGTGCATTAAATTTGGCACTGTAGTACTAATTGAAAAGAAGTTTTTCCAAAGTATTATGTCTTCCCTATGCTTGAAGAAGGTCATCTCTCCCAAAAATGTCAAGCAGAAGAAAAATATGCTTAGGAGTTTACAGAAAAATCCCTCTACCTTTGAAGTTGTCATTAACTTATTCATTATCACATTTACACATAAGATGGAAATTTCAATTTTCCTTTTTTTTAAGGCTAGCAAATATAACCATTTCACTACTGCTCCTTATTTTGGGTAGAAAGACCACAGTTTTCCCAGTCAACATTCTCCTTGGAAAACATCACTGATTTCAACTTGTATCCCCAAAGTAAGGGCAATTATTAAGGGCATCTCCATTATGTTTCCCATGTTACATCTATGTAATGTAATTGATAAACTGATTGTCAAAGTGTATGTAAGTACAGCAGTATATATACACAGCACATATATGCTACACACTCCTTTCTTCCCATAGCTTGCACAATGCTTACTCTGCACAGAGAAAAAAATCAATTTGATATCAATTGTGATATCTCACAATTCTACGACATAAAATCCACCCAGTATTTGCCAAAGTAATACATTAGTCCATCTCTAGGCACAGAACATGAATTTGATTGATGGTAAGTTGATTAATTATAGGCAGAAGCCAAGAAAGGGTCTTTCCTAAACAGAATAAGGTAGTTGGCATTAAGAACATAGAACAAGAAAGATTGCAGTGCAGACTTCAAATGAAATACAAGAAAGTATGCACACATCTGAACAATTTCACATTACCCAAACAGAAGCTGATGTCATTACAATGGCATTGAAAATACTGAAATAATTTTACAATGCATCTATAACTTAGATCCTGGAGTAGTTTTAAAAGTGGCTGTTAATTTAAAAAAAAAAAAAATTTAATTGCTTCTTCATTTTTTGTTTATAATTTCTAGACATTTGAAATGAAAAGAACTTTCCATTATTTTTTTTCTTCAAGATTTTTCCAAATCAAAAATCTTCAAGACCTAAGAAAATGTTTAGAGCTTTTTATAATTAGAACAAAGTCTAGTTCTTTGTTTTAGATACTGTTTTAACATTGGCTTTATTCTGACATAAATAGTTGTATGTGGTGTGATTATGACAGAAAATATATAACATCTACATGTAGTCACATGCAACATTTTCATCACTCAAAAATCAGAAAACTTACTTTATCTACTTGGTAATATATTTGAGGCCAAAAAGGAAGCTTTTTATATATAGCAATCACTTTCAGTCAACAGAGCATCACTTTTTTAGACCATAAGACAAGATAAAGTACAGCTACACTATCTGACAATCCTTTCCCTTATTGCTATTCAGTGAAAATATATTAAAACCATTTTCATCAAAGAATTGATTTAATCTCTAGAGAGAGTGCACATGTTCATTGTGGGATAAGGCTAGTT
This sequence comes from Scolopax mira, assembly GCA_004320125.1. Lineage (NCBI taxonomy): Eukaryota > Metazoa > Chordata > Aves > Charadriiformes > Scolopacidae > Scolopax > Scolopax mira. The sequence goes on from BJBW01009952.1 coordinate 21,575, forward strand.
AAGCTCTAGTATATACTATTTTAGTAAGTAAACATATATCTCAAAATTCTATTTCAATATTAAATTCTGCTTTTGTTTACTGTGAAATTATGACAAAAGGCTTTGATGTTGACATAATGCAAAGCTTTTGAAACCCTTAAAGACTTCTAAGGGAGAAATTAAAAGATGCATCAGTGGAGGAAGTGTTAATGCTTTTTGATATTAACCATCATATGAGTGTCACTGTGATTTCTGTTTCACAGTGCTGGGTTATCTAGTGTGTAATCACTCTCTCTAATTGCTCACAGGTATCTGTACACATCCTAGACCCTGCTTGGTTTATATTTTAAATAGACTGCCTTGCCATTAAATAAAAATCTATAGTTTTCATTTATTTATGTGTAAGTTAAAGAGCCATTTCATATTTATTAAAGATTTCAGTTACATTTGAAGTTCAAAAGAGGAAAAACAGCTCACGCTTTCTCTTATTCATAAATCTAAACTACCCCCTGCTATTTTCTCTATTTAAAATATCCTTATTTACTTCATGAAATATTTGAAAACAAACTGTTTACAGAAGCAGAAAAAATCCACTACTTGGGGGGGAGGGGAGGGAGGGGAATAAACACATTCTTTCTTTACACCATGCAATGGAATACAAAGTGGATAGAACCCGGAGATAGAAACCAAAACATTTTAAAAAGAAAACCCTTCCAAGAGGACCCCACAATTTCCACAGGCCACAGAGAATCAATATTCAAATATTCAACAGACATCACCAACCGACAGCTCACCCTTGCATATCATTTTTCCAAAAGGCACCACTAAACACAAATCAAGACACAGCACAAAAAGTTGCCGACACCACCAAACCTCACTTTCTTTCCCTGGAGCATCCTCTAAGTCGCTTGGAGAGTGAAGAATTGGCTCACCTGCACCGGGGGGGACCAGCCGTGGGCACAGGCGCACTCTGACCACCACTCCCGGGGGCTGCCCTGTGGAGTGGCTGGGGATTTATGGGGGCTCTTCCGCACAGCGTCCCACAGAGGGACAAACTTGCTCCTGCTCTGGCTGGCACCCCCAGGTCCCCAAGAGGGAAGCGCTTGGGAGCTATAGGGCAGCCCCGGAGGATGCTGGTGCCAACGACAGGCGCAGTGGGCATCCCTGGCTATGGGAGGCAGGCTCCTGCTGGCATCCGACCCCTCGGACCCCCTGCCGCAGCTGTGCTGCTTGTGAAGGTGTGCGTGCATGGCGCACCCAGGGCTTCCTTTGGCCAGCTTGCATGGAAGTGCTTCTCCTCCCGGCCGTGAGGTCCTTTGCCGGGGCCTCTCCAGCCCCCTTGGCAGCAGTCAGCGGCGGGGCATGGCGGGAGCGGGAGCTGCTGGCCAGCAGCTCTGTGTCAATACCGGACTCCACTCGCGCAGCGACTTGACAGCATCCCCGCTGCAGGCAGAAGCAATCAATGCTCTGCCTGGCTGGGACGCGCGCCTGCATCCCTTTCGGGATGACAAACCACGGGAGGGAAAGAAAGAAAACCAAAAAAAAAAAAAAAGGCAAAACAAAACACACACACACACAAAGAAACCAAACCCCACCACAAAACCAAACCAAAAACCACCCTTGCAATTTTCAGAAAGATTTAGCCTTTTTCTAGCTGACCCCAACACAACTCGTGCAGGCGCCCTGCTGAAGCGGATTTGTATGTACAAGCTTTACAGGCAAAGTGCTTTCTTGTGGAAATAGCATCCTGACAAACTCCTAAAAAGGATACCCCTTTGCCAATGATCAAAACAGACACGGGAGTGTTTTGGTTTTTTTTTTTCCCTGCATGCTTGAAAGACCTTGTCAACAAAATTTCAGGAGATGCAAATGACAAGCTCAGGAAGAACTACCCTAAATGCTAAACCCTAGTGTAAACCTTGGTATGTACTAATGGACATAAATGTAATGGAAAGGCTAATTTTAAAAATATAGCTACTTAGAAGAGAGCTATGTGACAAATTAAGAAATCTTTAGCAGCTTAAATATATTGAAATATGAATAAATTTATTTGTGAAGAAGGTCTTCAATATTATGACTGATGTATCATTTTCTTCTCTTTATTCACCCTTTACAAATTCTTTGGTCTTTGTCAACAGCATTTTGTACAGAGTTTTCTATAAAACCCCTCTTGGATTTTTCTTACTAATACAATCTACTTTCCTGAAATTTTCTCAATCTTTGTTTGCAAAGTTTTTTCTCTCTTTCTTCTAATAGAAGTGACAGGGGTGTCCAGTGTATAAAACCTGGGCTGGCTCTTTCAAGCATGTGGAGAAGTTCAGGGATATACTCAGGTCTCATGTGAATAAGTCTTTAGCCCCTTAAGATTCAGTGGATCTTGGACCCCTAACATATCAATATTTTTCAGAGATTTTCTTTTAACTGAAGCCTGTCTCAGGTACTTTTAGTCATTGAAAATAACCAATTGATTTCTAAAAACAAATAAAGAATTGTGCATAGAATCCTTTTATGTCTATTGCTGTTTTACTAGGATTTAAGTACACACAAATTAAACATAATTCATAAGTGACATGCACAGTTTTACCATTCCACAGACTAAAGCATATTTACTTTTAAAGATTTCAAAGACAAAGAGACAACTCTGATTATCTGCCAATGCATTCTCAAATGAGACAAATGAATTTTTACAAATGCTTTCGTGTAATAAGATGATTCAATTACTTAGTTCCTCCTAAAATTCTCAAAGCTTAGACATTGCTAAAGCACATAATGATACAACCTGGCAGTAATTCTTAATGAAAAATCACTCTAGCAGTGGAGAAAATATTTTGACAACATTGTAGTTCAAATTGTTGCATGTGAAACTAACACCAGTTTTAACTGTATTTTCATTCAAGGTGCTAGTCCCAAATTAGTCCCAAATTATACTACCATCATGTTATAATGTAAGGTTTATTCAGAATTTTGATGAAAAGCCAAAATCACACACTTTGCTCTGCCCTTTCATGTAACAAGTGCCCAACTGCAAGAACTTCATGTTTAAAAAACATGAAGGTCCCTTCATGTTTAAAAATCAAATATTAATGCACTTCTGAATTGCAGGTGCAGATTCAGAAGCCATCACTTAAAAATCTGAGCTAAGGGGGTCTACAGGGTAATTATGGCTACATGTAAAGTAAATGTAAAAATACATGAGACTGAATCCATGTTTTTGCAATTTTGCTCGAGGATGAAGAGTGATGGTATGCGAGGTGTCCAGAAAACTGCTTTCCTTTAGGACTTAAGGGTAGGTCAATCCTGAGCACCTAAGAACTTGTCTACAAGAATATAATCCAACTCATTGCTGCATCATTACCAGCAGGAGTACCTCTATGTAAGAAATACATATAAATTACTCTTAGTTGATGCTGTAAATCATATATAAAACGTTTCTTTATGTACCAGATATATATACTTAAAGACAAAATACTAAAAATGCCAAATTCAGATTTCATTGTCACCATCATAGACCTGTATTATTAGCAGTGTCCATCAGCTTAAGATCATCAGCTTTTTTGTCCCATAGCAAGCTACCCAATTCACTTCAGAATATACCAATGCTGTTGCAGCTTCCCCGAATGCCAGTCAGAATCTAAAAGAAACAGTTTAAACATGTCTTTCAAATCTATTTGGAGAAATCAGGATAATTGCAGAAGTCAAAAAAAGTTCACATATAAATCTTAAAAAGGTCACTCAAAAAATTATATAAAGAAAAATGAGGGCAAGCCACATATCTGGGGAGTAGAAAGAACCTACACATTCTGTCACCAGACACATTTCTACATAATAATATTGTCTCAAGCCACCTGTACCAGAACAGTAAAATGTTTATCACAACCCTTTTTAGTCCCATATTTTAAAGTCCAGACGTTTTAGCAACCTTACTACACCCCAGCCAGAACAATGCCGAACTGCAAGGCATCCTCTTGACCCTAACATTTATTCACACACTGCTAAAACACTATATTTGAAATAGCCTCTTATCAGAACGTGGAAAAAGCGCTTTTCCAAAGAATTTGATGCCACTGATCTTGCCCTGACTCTACCTGACACTACTAGGCTACTTCATACTTCAAAAAATCCATAAATAAAATATTAATAAAAATAACTAAAATAAATAAAAAATAAAATATTTATATCAATAAATATTTTAACCGTCTACATATTTTTTTTATTTAAGGTTTGACACTGCCTATTTGAGACAAAACCACATGAATACGGGATGTATATGTGACATGGATTCAAAAGATAATGTCATTTCATCAGCTGTGTTTGAACCATTGCATTAGCCAGGGTGGCACACATGAACTTGGATTAACACATGGCTCAAATCCACATGCCCGACTATCACCCTAATTTGATAATAACTGGTGCACAAAGCAAACCTGAACATTGTACAGTACACTGTGTGAACTGTCTTTGACCCGATGCTGTTGTGGAAAAATCTCACTAATTTTCTTTTTAAAATATGAAGTAGGCATGACAAAATGGAGCAAATAGATTTAGCTGATATTCTACCAGCACAAATAACTGTAACTGGATTACAGTAATGTTGGACATACACCAAAAATAAACACTGAGAAGAGTTTGCTTCGGGCAAAAATGCGCATATGGGAAACCAAAAGTGCATATGGGAAACAAAAATTATTAATAGAGTTCTGAAAGGGAAGCTAGAAGCACGGGTGAAGATGATTTAGATGTAGTAACAGATTTTCCCCTCCAACTAAGAATGTGATGTTATGCAACCATAAAAAAAAAAGCCACAGAATGAAAGAAGAGTAATAAACATGGAGTAGACCATCTTATTTACTAATCCTAAAACCTCTACAAATGTTTTTCTAGAAAGACAAATAGTGAGAACAATTAATAATATGTTAGCAAGGATATTGAAATAAGTCAAGTGCAATTTCTTTGCAAGTAATTTTTTTTTATTGTTTGGTGAAAAGCAATTATGTTTGTATAGAAATAATAGACTTAGTGGTGACACGGACTAGAGGGAGTGGTTGTGATTAGTCCAAGATTAGGCTGGGAGCCAAGTGATCTGGCTCAACACACTGCTATCACAGGGTACCTAGGAAATCTTGGGAAAATTGCTTGATTTCCATCACTATCCTATATGTAAAATGAAAAAAACCACTTCATTTCATGAAAGCAGAACATAATGGGTGGGGAAGGACACATCTGAGGCTTTTCTCCCTTCCTCCAGGTGTGCAAGACAAGAGGGGCAGGCAGGACTACGGCACGAAAAATGAAACAGTAGAAGAGGAAAAATATAATAAAAGGTGATTATTTTAAAATTTCACCAACATCTGCTAATGGTCTTTACAAGTAACATTTTGTTTGCTTAAAAAAGCTGTATGATCCACACATGCTTTAAACAAAATGATGAATCTTGAGCTTTGAAGTTTTATACAAATATATCAGCATGGCACTAGCTGAGACATAGCTCCCTGCACAACAGACCTGCCTGCATGATCAAGGGCATGTTCTTTTCATTTTTACAAGAGGGTAGAAAAGCTTAAAGAGTTACAAATACAAACAGATCCATTCTGAACGTTAGCTGCATGTCCTAGGGTTAACATAAGGACAATAATTTAGAAATCAATATACAATAAAAAAGAATAATGACAAGGGTTTGGAAGGGAACTATACCAACAGAAGAAAACAACCCTCATCTGGGAATATTAAGTCAAAGTCAATCATGTCAAAGCTGGTAGAGAACAGAGCAGCGGGTTTACCAATTTCACATCCAAGTGAATCAAAGAATCATGAAATTGCAGTGGAAAGACTGAAATAAAGAAAATATCCATGCCAATACAGAAACAACCCTTACAGTATCTGCTATTTTTAGATAGAGGTGCGTAATAAATAGTTTGTGCATTTCTCCCCTCTGGAGAATTCAGTGCACTTTACTTCAGTGCTTTAGTTCACCTTAAACTAAACTAGATTCATATAGAGCCATTAGGCAAAATAACTTAGATGGAACTGAAAAAAAGATCTGTTTGGAGAAGACAGATGAAATGCAGAGGGTAGAAAGGACGGCAAGGGTTGGTGCAAATGACATTTTCACTATGTGGGAAATATTTACTGACACCTCTTTTCCACATGATGTTGAGGACATAGAGGGCCAGCTTCAAGACTTTAAATACTTAAAGTAAGGCCACCATCATTTGCTTGAATCCCTTTGGCCAGGTAATTTGTGATAAGCACTGCCGAGTCCAAGAACTTTAATCCCTTTAATAACCCTTTAGTTTGCACAGTCAATACTAGTTCTAGCACTTTGGTAAACTTAAGAGCTTTTTTAAGACCAGATTCTGCCTTTCCAGTTTTTTTAGGAACTGCGTTTCAGAACTTCAGCATCAGCCTAATACACCAACAATGCTTTGCCTGTAATTAAAAAGCACATAAGGAAATGGCTCATGGCTAATAGTTACTTAAAATTCATATCTCCAAGATCAATTGCATCAAGATATTCAGTACCTTAAACTATTCATATTTATGTCTCTGTTAAAATAGGAATAAAACAGCATGTTATTTCCTATGAGAGATTTCTGATTTTGAAAGAGAAATTCAACTGCATTGGTTCTCCATTCAGGTAGTAACCTAAGCAGCAAACATACACCATAAATCACAGGTAATAGCCATAGAATAAATTAAACTGGTGTTTATTATTACAATCACATTGCATAAATATACATGCACTGAATGCATTGCATAAAGAAAGAGAACAATATAACCAAGCTAGAATTTTTGCAGTAGTACATTTTTATTCCAGTGCTGGCAATCCATGTAGCAAATAAAGAATGCCAATTAGCCAACTCAAGACTGTCTTTTTTTTAGGTGTAGTGCTCTTTCTGACCCATTTCTTCGCATTAAAATTGTTTTGAAAAAACTTCATTAAAATTTATTAGCAGACAACGAGGAATTGTTTTTTCCCTATGAAGCTATTTGTGTTATGTTCATAATACACAACATCTTTAAAGCGTTTGGCACTGTCTTATTATCTTTCACTGTGGATGAATGGAAAGCAGAGAGATGTGATTACATAAGTGCAGCCAAAAAAGAAAAGGTTTATAGCATACATTACAGGGAATTCAAACTACTAATCTCCTTCTTCAGGCTTTGGAAAATGATGACTTGTTTTAAGTAACTAACATAACTCTCACAACAAAAGCACAGCCATTTGACTAGAATTCAACTCACTGAATATAAGAGAATCATGAAAATCTGTATGGTTTCACTACAGATCTGAATCAATCCATATCTGTCCACCCCTCAGATTTCATTTCAGTTGAAAACAATGTCTAAGAAATTTCCCATACAGAAATATTGTAGTGTGTTTTCATAAAGGAATTACAAACATGTCTATTTGCTTTGTATTTGTAGGAGAAGGATGGAACATGAATCAAGAAAGGAAGGTACAGAAGCAAGATGAATCCTTGATGGCTTTATATCAAAAAGAACTTTACCCATAAACAAAGTCCCTCTGGACATAAGAAGTTTGTATATGTTTTGGATATAATTTCTTAATATCTGTCATCATTATTTCAACAAGAAAAACCAATCTATTGGCATTATTTGCAGAACTCAGAGCATTACATCCTATCTGCACCAAATGACCTTGAGGACCTGGACTAACTGCTCTTTGCTTTGATACAGCTGGAGATTGCTGAGCTCAATGCAGGACTGATGAGGTAAAATTCTAGAGTTCATTGTATAGCAGGTCAAACCAGATAATCACGATAGCCTTACTAGCACTATACCTATCAATGGAACCAAACTAATGGCCAAGATAAAAAGTAGTAGTTTCTCTCTATCAGTGGACGTAAAGGCAGCCTGCTATTCATAGCTTCTTTAGGATTCCACTTGGTTTTAAGGAGAGAAGCCAAAATTAAACGTGCTTCCTGGAATGACACTTTGTAGGAAGATCTCCAGGATACAGCAGGTAAGGGACCAGCCATGTGCCTGAGCCATCTACAGCTGCGTTGGTTAAAGCAAGAGGAAACATGGTGATACAGAAGAGCATTTTTCTTCCTTTAAATTGTGAGGATGATTTTTATTTTTTTGAAAGCAAACCCTCAGCTAACAAAACACATGACTACTCTCGGAACCACTTGCTATCTTAGGAAAACAATCTGGTCTCTATAACAGGATCACACAGAAAGCACATTAGCTTGTGAAGGAAATAGAGATGTTGAACATTGTCAAGTAGCAAATTACATTTATGTAATTCAAACAAGTCTGGCCTATTTCTCCTTTTGGTAGAAATCTCTGACATTTTACTCTTCTAAAGTAAATGGTAAAAAGGATTGTAATAGCACAGGCCAGAAAAAATGAGCAGCCTGAAACTAAAGCCACAATTACTCTTTTATTTCATAGAACTAGAGTCTACATTCCTAAAGGAGATGTCAGAGTGAATCAAAGAACAGTTGAGGAGTCATATACTGAAAAGTAGGTAATGATGTGTATTGCAAGGTTTTTGTTTTGCTTTGCATCATTTATTGAAACAAATTCCAACCTTTTGCTAGAAAAGCTGCTCTGCAGTTAAATAGCTGTCACTCTGAGAAACATTTGCCTGCATTACTTTTGGCTTCCATCTCCTTTCTTTCATCAATTTATTTTTGTTCTCTAATTTTTCTTTAAATCATTCTTACCTCTCAGTAATCATTACTTTCAAATGAAAAGATCACTAGAGCTCCCATGGTTTGTTAGTCTGTTTATCCAGTTTATTAACTTGCCCCTCATAAATCAGCTCCACCTTATAACCCTATAATTTTACCGTTTTCTTTAAACTTTATCCAGTTTATGTAAAACAGGTTACATCTCTGCTGCTTTACGTGATAGCTGTGAGTGACAGGTTAGTGACCAGAACCCTATGAAAAAGAACCTAAAAATTAACATAGAAAGAAGTATTGATAAAACAAGTTTATAAAAACAGCCCATATACTTGGAGAGTCCTTGGAGGGCAGTTCTTGGCAAACTGTATTAATTAACTTAATATCATGGAGTACATGTACAAATATGATATCTAGATACTGAAATAATAATGCATAGAAAAAAAAAATGCCAATACACGCAATACTATTACTATATGGTGCATTATTTCAAAACAGAGTTGATTTATTAAGCCAATGTGTAAACCAATTCTGAAGAATCTCACCGAAATGTCTTCTCAGACAACAAAAATAAAGCAATCCCAAAAAACTTGCTGAACAATTTTTGTTTCCTTCAGAAATCTGTTTTGATGTTTCAAAATTCAATATTTTTAATTACACCTCCCAAAAACAAACACTAAAAAAACCCTCAAAAGACCCCAAAAAAACATTTTAAGTGTCTAAGTTCCCCTAATTAATAGACACTAACATTTTTCAAGCATATTTTGAAGTCATGAAGAACTCAAACTAGTGTCAATTCACCAAATACCAAATGAGAAAGGACACTTTCTGAACACGTTTCTACTCCCTTATGTTACATTAAGAGTAATTTCATAATGCTGCATTTGCCTCTCCATTGACCACAAGGAAGTTTTACGACAAACTCCCAGGATGATGTTTATGTTGCTGGCACCCATCTTTTGTTCCTTTATGTCTAAGAAACTATTTTTCTCTATCAATGAATTGATAATTCATAAATGAATTATCAAGTAGTACCATAATTGACTGCAGTATATGAAACTCAATAATTTATTAAAGAACCTAAGTAGCCTAAGAGTCCAAAGCTCATTTCCAAAGGGCCTGAAGTATTGAAAAAACAGTCTAATTCAACAGAAACTACTTCTATCTAGAAGACAATCTAAGATTGAAGAGTTCCTCATATGCTTATGATTATTTGGACTCTTTCAAGGATAACGTATCCTTCAAAAAGCTATATTTCTGGATAGGTAGGCTGATAGATGGGGAGACAGATGAAGCATTTACTCTATACTTCAAATGTGCTCATAAAACAAACTATATATTACTTACTGATCTTAATGTATGCAAAGATTTAAATTTCAATTATACTTTTAATTTTTTATGAAGACTAAGATGCAATTGCTTCAAACCTATGGGCTGGTCAACTGAGTCAGTAGCTTCTTCTGCAATTTTAGTTACATGTAGTCTGAGGTTAATTCATCTAACTTTGCGCTCTCATCCCATTCTGCTGCTTTTTCAGGTTTCTTACAAATCATAATCCAGAACAGCCCCTCTGTTCATCTTCAATAGTTTACTGTAATTTTCTTCAGACACGTTTTTCTGAACTTTGTCAGAAGTTCTTAAAATACAAAAGTTACATTGTATGGATACATTTTTCTTTCTGCACACACTCAGTTACTCTTCCAAGGAATTAGACCAGCCTTTTGACAAAACCTTCCCTTTAGAATAGCTGTGTTGACTCTTTGTTTGTCAGAATACATTATCTTTTCAATCATTTTAGGCAGTGTAAAGGCAGACCTCCCAGTATATAACTCCTTGAATCATCTTTAAAATCTATTTTAAGAAAATTGTGTTTTTCATCTTCCGTTCTTGTGTTTCCAAAAGCACCCTAAGTAATAGGATACCCATTGTTTTAGTGGTTTGATAATATTAATTTTCAGTTCCTTTATAGGCTAAAACTGCATGGTCCCAGCAGTATACAATTATTAATTTAATCAAATTCCTCTGTTATGGCACTTTGATTTTAGGCAGTTTCCCTGACTTCTTTCCTGTAAAGGATAAAAAACAACTTCCAACATTTCTTTTAAGTGGAAAGTGAAACAACCAGCTAATTAGATATTGTATCTTTTTCAGTGGCCCTTTCTTTTGAATTTTGCTTACCTATTAACTACTTCCAGTGACTCTTTGAGAAGCTCTCTGCTTCTGGTGTGCTTAAAAAATACCTTTTTTTTCTGCAGTAAAATCTTTAGCAGGCATTACCATATTTATATATCTATATTGTCAGAGTTTATGGATATCTACATATTTCTTGCATAGAAGCAATAGTAAATTATTGCAAGAAAATACTTTCTTCTGTCAGTGATTTTTTAAAAAATACTAAGAAACTAGCTTCTTGATTTATTTTATTTTTTGAACTTTAATATTTCTGTGACTTTTTATCTCCAATTCTTACAAGGATATGAAATTTAACACATGCTCTCTACATCACATCTAGGTTCTATGCATTGGTCAGGACTAATTCAAGACAGAGTTTGTACATTTTTCTGATTATTTTTCATTATTATACACAACCTCTTTATCATTCAATTAACAGTATAGCTTTAAGACCATACTATGCTATAGGATTTCTTGGCCCATTTTCATACAGGTTAACTACTTTGTGATCAGTTCGCTTTCACTAATATTATATTATATCATTCCTATGCGTATTACACCAATATCCCATGGAGTTTCTTCTTTCTACTAAGTTTCTTAGAAGTATGATGTGCTAATATGGTCATTTATACAAAGGATTAGTTTACCCATGTAAATCATTTATATGTAGAGGTTACTTGAATTCCATAAACAGAGTAAATTACTAGTTTCAAAGAAAGTTTCCTATAAAATGCATTGTTAACTCATGGAACTCAATGTCTGTAGATAAAACAAAAGCTAAATTTGCAATCTTGGTACAAGCTATGGTTATAGTTCTTTTATAATATATCTATAATTACACTCCAGCACATGAAAATAAATAATATTAAATGGATAGTCCAGAGAAAAATAAACAGTGCTATCTGTAGATAACTGTTGAAGAGTGGGCTAGACTTTCCCAGAATTTCTGTCTCCTTTCCACCAAGCACAAAGCATTAGCCTTTATTAAACAACTAATCTGAAATTATTCAAAGGAACCTTCACACAAATGTGAAAGTATATTTTTACCTAGTTCAGAGCAAAACATGGTGACATGCTCATCTACCATTTCAATCAAACATAATTTTGTTCCCTCATGACTAATGACTGATTAGTGAATTGCTTTTATGCCAAAATAACTGTTCTAAATATGTTCTTAAATAGATATAATGATTGTGAAAAATTACAACAGGAAAAAAAGGAGCATATATCAACAACAGCATTCCAGATTACTTTCAGCCCATGTATATATTGACTTATGAAGGCAATACAGAAAGTTTTAGAGGAAGAGTTCAATAAGGATTTGTCATTGGGGTGAAAAAGGAAATAATTATTTGAAAGCTCTAATATTCAGTGCTTCTCAGAAAATATTTTGAAATAGTAAATCTAAGCAGATAGTGTTATTTGGAAAGATACTTTCCAGTACTGTTTTCTTTGATATTTAAATTCTCTAGAAAGAGTGACTTGAGTTCAAATGAAGTTAAAATTGGAGATGGACATGAAGGGCAACAAGAAAGGTTTCTATAGAAACACTAGAAGCACAAGGAAAATGTGGGGACATAATGGCAAAGATGTGGAAAAGTCTTTGTTATGAAGTGACTTTGCTTTCTCAGTGCTTAAAGACAAGGTCTGCTCTCCAGCCTCCCAAGCCCCTACAAGGAGTAGTAGAGTCCAGTAGTAGAGTGATACTTGGAATACAGAAATATTAAGTTATCGACCACTTAAGTAAATTGGATGCACACAAGTGCATGGAACTGGATGGGATGAATCCAGTTCCCAGAAGCTTGGGAAGCTTGCCAATTTTGTGACAACACTTCTCTCATCTTTCAAAGGCTGTGATGTCAGGTAAACATCGCATCCAGGGCAAGAGGATCTGGGGAACTACAGGCTGGTTCTTCCTAATGCCAGTCCATAGGAAGGTTATAGAGAAAACAAAACAAAAAAAGTTCACAATGCGCAAATTGGAGGGAGTCATTGATTCACAGACACATCTGTCATTCACAGGAATATTGACAAAATGGAGGAATACACTGACAAAAACTCCTTAAAGTTTAAGGAAGGTACCTTGGGAGGAATAATCCCAAACAACAGAACTGGCTGGGGACTGACTGGAAGCAGGTGTGCAGAGAAAGGAGAAGGAGCTGGGGCTCCATCTCCATCAGCCCCAGTCCAGTTTTCCATCAAATTGATGGACAAGTTGAACTGTAGTCACCAGTATGCCCTTACAGCAATGAAGGTAGACCATATACTGCTCTACACTAGTAGAAGTATAGAAAGGACATACAGGAAAGTCATTCTTCGCTTCCACTGAGCATGAAGAAAGCACCTCTGAAGTACTGTGTCTGTCCAGTACAGGTCTACTCAGTAACAGAGAGAGATGAACAAACTGAAATGAATTCAGTGGAGAGTCATCAAGATGGTCAGTAGGCTGGAAGTACATGGTCTACATGGACAGGATGAGAAAGCTGTTTTCAGGCCAGGAAAGAGGATTAAGGGCAAATCCAGCTGACCATCTTCTTAAATGGATGGTGACAGGAAGGCCAGAGACAGACTCTTCAGAGCTGCACAGCAAAAGGCAAGAGCGAATTAACACAAACTGCACCAAAGGAAATGTGATTATATGTCAGGAAAAACAAAATTACCATGAATGTGATCAAGCAGAGGAACAGGTTGCCCAGAATATAAAAAACATAAAAACCACTAATGCTTACACAAGTGTTGCAAATGCTGCCTTTACTCAACAAATATCCCCTGGTGCAGAACACGTCTTTTGAGTTCTGACCGGTCAGTCGGTCTTTGGTGTTTCTGCTTGAGACACCCGACTAGTATAAACCACATTAGAAAGTCACCTTCATGTAAATTAAGCTAATTGTTTGACAGAAGGGAGGATTGCTTCATATTTCCAAAGACAACTGGTTGGCAAGAGTCAGCTCAGCCACATTCACCTCATTCTTTCCTCCAACTGTTTTTTTTTTTTTAAATTCTGATTGTAGATCTTGGCAGGTGAATACAAACTATTTCAGTCTGGAAAATTCATACTGTGGAACTGCCAACAAGCTGAAAGAATGTGAGAAAACTGAAGAAACTATTAAAAAATCCAAAATAAATCAGATTCATATTAATTATCCAAGGACATTGAACATGGCAAAAGAGGACCCTAGTGTGCATTAAATACTAATAGACCATTCTCTTTTAGAAAAGAAATAATACATCTTTTCACAGCTGTTAGTAGACTGTCAGGGGATTAGATTTTCGAGGTTTGTTGACAAAGGATCTTGCAGTTAAGGGTGTATGAAAGTTTAATTACATACCTTTTGTCTCCTGAATCCTCTGTTCTTTGAGGAATAGTTTGCAAGACAATGTACCATCTGAAGAGAGCACTCTCAGAGCCCTGAGGGCACTATGAGGCCTGACCATTGCTGCCCACCTCCACTGTTCCCCCCCCCCCCGCCCCCAACTTGGTCATGGCCCAGGACTCCATTTCACTTCAGCCTGGAGCCATCAGTCCCTTCTCTAGGGACTTCCCCTGTAGGACATGGTCTCCAGCCCCACCACAGCCAAGGGCCCTGCTGAGCTGGGCCCACTCCTGGGCTGGCACCCCAGCCTGGTCTCCTCCCAGTCCATTCCCCATAGAAGTGTCCAAGGGATGACAGGGCTGCCTCAGCTGCCCTCGACCCTGGTTGGGGATGGTTGGGGACCAGGCCTGTCTGCTCCTGTCCTCCAGTGAGCAGCTGGTCAACAGAGTGCCCTGACAAGTGGGTGTATTAATATGGGGTGCCTCCATGGGGAGGCCTTTTTTTGTGCCTCCATGTTAATAAGTCATGAATTAAAGGAATCAGGAAATGAAATGTACTATTGCAGTCCCTGGAGAACCTGCACCCATGTACCCCGTGGTATCTGAGGACTTATGCGCATACTTTAATATTACAAGTTTTGTTTGTGTTACAAGTTGAAAGTAACCAGAGATTTTTATCTCCTAACAGCCAAATAATTTGAAAAACTTTTACAGGCATAAAATCATTTATGTATAGCTGGAATTTTGGCAGCAAAATTCAAAACCCATAAAGCCAAACCAATAACTTCTTGATTAAATGCTTTCTATGACCTTCAATCTTCTTCATAATTTTTCTCTTCTAAGACATTTGAGATTCACTTTGCTCTGGAAAGAAAGCTTTTGTAAAGATTTGTGTTTTGCCAGTATGTCTGTATTTACCATCCAAAAGCAATCTACCCACCCAATTAAAACAGAAGTTCATGCTAAATCAATATTAGAAGTTAATACTTTGCTCTTACTGAAACAGGCATTCTTCTGCTTCAACAAACACAAAACACACACGACTCAGATTGTATTTGAATTACCTGTTCAAAAAAGGAAAACAAAATAAAAGCTATATTTACAAAACTACTGGAAGTATGACCTCATTTTCCACAATAGCTCATATGTTGAGACACTCACTGAAGACAAGGTTGCCATGGAACCTAAAAGAGAGTATTGAACTTTCTCTAGATATGACTCAACAGATTTATCTTGACCTAAACCCAAGTCTTTGCACTCTTCAGAGCATCTCAGTTCAGGATTCTGCTCAAGTTCTCCAGTAAAAACAGATGATCACAGCCAACAGAGATGAGACCCTCTGTGCTGGGCTGCCTGTTCCCAAGGAGTACTGGATGCAGCCCAGTCAAAAAGCATATGATTTCACAACTAATACGAAAAACCTGAGAGTGAAGGTTGTCTTGCCTGAGCTCATCTCAGCCTAAGCTGATTTTAGTTTGTTTAGCTGTGTTAGCAACTGCCTAGCAATCAGGTACTTACTGCCTGAATTTTATCTGGCTTCATCTTGACTGATAAAAAAATGGTTACTCACTATGGATTTGTCTATGATACTAAAATAAGAGTATGGAAGAGAGCAGATAAAAGATGACACCAGAACTCTCAGATTGCAAATGCTAATCCTCAAAAAATAATAATCATTTAAAAAAATATCCTCAAACCAAGAAACCCAAGATTTAACAGTCACTTCTAAACCAAACTTGAACACACTTCTTATTCATTACCCCATTCTCAAACACACGCTTTCCAGAACCTGACTTCTACCCTAATAATTTTCCTAAAAGGTAGACTGAATCTCTGCTTTGACTATTATACATCTGGAAAACTGTGAAACAATGAACCCACCAGTCTGGAGCAATGCATCAGGATGTGTAGAAGAACATTAAAGCCCAGTTAGACAAGTTATAATAGGCAAAACATATTCATTGTGCAAAGGCCCCTGTTTGCTTGAGCTTGTGACTCAAACCCGGTCTCACAAACGGCTGACTAACACTGCAACCAGAACAAAGCCAGGCTGGGCACTGAATAAGACACTGAACTATACTTTAGGACACACGCACTGCGCTTGGTACAACTAATGAGAAGATACATGGAATTAAAGGTCTGTCTCCCTCCCCCTGTGCAAACAAGCTTCATATTTAAACAGTCAAAAGCAGTTCAGAATCTGGTACTTAGCATATCCATCTTCATTACAGTCACATTTCTGCTTCTAGAGCCAGATCTCATCAGATTCTAAATCATTCTGATTATAGTAATTTCCATATTTTACAAGACCTTTTGCAATTCTGTAGTTATTGATGTTAACTACAAAAAAAAAAAAATCCTCAATTTCTCCAGTAACGAACCACTGAGTTATCCCATATTATTTTCTCCCCAGACCCTGAGGGTGACTTTGAAAAGAATGTTAGTTATCTCTAATGGAGATATGTAAACAGATGTTATATTTGCCATCTGATTAAGCTTTTCAGAATCATCATTAAAGTCACTTACCCATATGGAATATCATATGTACCTACTGTTTAATTGGGCAAAACACATTCCTTGGTCTGAAGAAAACACACAATCTGTGATAGCTAAGGAAAGACTAGGAATCCGAACTTTATTTTTCCTCTCTTTTCTGGAAATGAATTAGGGTTATCTGAATGAAACTGTTTTCAAGATTTTTATCTCACCTGCACCAGAACAGCAAATGTGTACAGATAATCAAGAAGATCTTACAGTTAAAATAACTAAATCATTCCCTTGACTGCCAGCTTTGACCCACTCTTCTGCCAAAGTGTTTCTATGTTCTGCTGGGAGAGCCATTTAAAACAACGTTATCACATGTGGTCATTGCATATGCCTAATTTTCTCGCTATTCAGTTTGAAAGCATTGTGTCCAATTTGCAGCGAGATCAAAAAACAAAAACACGCAGCTGATGTCAACATGAATTTTCTTACACAATTCATGTGTTTCATAAGGCTGAGTAAATCCTGAATTACAAAGTGTGGGTAAATTAAGCATGCAAGATTAGCGTGAAGGTGGGTTTAGATTTTAGGTTGGTTTGTTGGTTGGTTGATTTTTGTTATTTCTCTGTGCTGTAGTTTGCCCCAGAGTTTGTCATCTGAGTGTTCACGTTTCCCCTCTCTCCTACTGGTTCCCAGCTGTACTCCCCTTACCCTTTCTTTCTCAGAACCCATCCAGACAGATGGATTCAGATAACCACTAATGCCCAGTTTCTAAGCTACTTGACCTCAAAACGAAGCTGTTTTAACACAGAGCTGTTCCCAAGCCAATACATTCTGTTGCTCAGTTTAGCTTATTATTCTGGGGCATAAAAAGGAAAGGTTCTGTGTTTTCAGTTCCAGTACACAAACTCATCCAAGGATGGAGCAGTTGTTACAGCTAAAGGATGACTTCATCTTGGAGCTAATTATGCCTAATCCTTGGGAAAACAGTAGCCGTGTACTCTGGTTGGCAGGTGGAGCGGTAAGACCCTTCAGCATGTGCAAGAAAAATTAGCTCTTTGAAAACTTAATTATTATCTCTAGCAAATATAGAGAATGCCTGTGTGAACTCTGTATTGTAACTCAGCCAAAATTGGTTGAATATTCCGAAGGACTACCCTTAACAAAAGGCACCTGCCTCTTGATCACACAAAAAAGACATTGAGGTGCTGGAGAAGGTCCGGAGAAGGACAACAAAGCTGGTGAGGTGTCTGGAGCACAAGTCTTATGAGGAGAGGCTGAGGGAGCTGGGGTTGTTCAGGCTGGCGAAAAGGAGGCTGAGGGGAGACCTTATCGCTCTCTACAACTACCTGAAAGGAGCGTGTAGAGAGGCGGGGGTTGGTCTCTTCTCCCAAGTCACAGGCAACAGGGGAGGTTCAGATTGGATATTAGGAAAAGTTTTTACAATAAAAGGGTTATTAAACATTGGAATGTTTAATAACCAATGTTTAATAACGCCCAGGGAAGTGGTTGAGTCACCATCCCTGGAGGTATTTAATAAACAGGTTGACATAGAGCTTAGTGACTGGGTTTAGTGACTGGTTGTGGTATGGGTTTTTTGGTTTTTTATCAGAGTTAGGTTGATGGCTGTACTAGATGATCTTAAAGGTCCCTTCCAGCCTAGATAATTCTATGATTCTATGATTCTAAAAGTGCTGGATTATCAGGAATACAGAAAAGAATTCCAGGTTTAGTTTGTTGTTTTTGAAAATAGATGTGTTTTCATTCCCTAACATCAGAGTCCATAACTGATGAAATAATTCTTGCTAAAACTGTGAAATCAGATCAATTAGCCTGAGACACAGAAAGAGAGCAATGAAAATTTTAGCTTAATATGTTATCTTTGTCAAAGTTACAGTCTGAAAAGTGGTTGTATAGGCAGAATCAAACAATTCAACTAGTAGTAGGTGTTCTCAGTTCATATCACACTCAGCTGTGTAAAAGTAAACCTTTCAATATCTGAAGGGAGCCTACAGGAGAGCTGGAGAGTGACTTTTTGTCAGGAAGTGTAGTGACAGGATAAGGGGCAATGGTTTTAAATTGGAAAAAGGGAGATTTACATGAGATATCAGGAAGAAATTCTTTACTGTGAGGGTGGTTAAGCACTGGAATAGGTTGCCCAGGGAAATCGTGGATGCCCCATCCCTGGAGGTGTTCAAGGCCAGGCTGGATGGGGCTTTGAGCAACTTGGTCTAGTGGTACGTATCCCTGCCCATGGCAGGGGGGTTGGAACTTGATGATCTTTAAAGTCCCTTCCAACCCAAACCATTCTATGATTCTATGATTCTATGACAGAATAGTTATAAGGAATTTCTCTAGTGAAGTAACTTTGTTTTGTAATAAATCTCTAATTTGCCCTAATCAAGCTTTTTCTTTGACATACATTTAGAATAAATGTTTCCTATATAAAATATATAATTTGTTTGTTATAGCATCAGTAATATAAGAAGAAATGCCTGCAATTTTTTAAATCCACTGGTTTGAGTTCCCCTAGAGTGTACTACATTGGGTGGAGGTTCCTTTGCCCTCCTCCAGCTGCTTATACCAATTCTGTTCTCCTCCACCTTTCTTTCCTTCACTGTCCTCATCAGCTTGTTTCAGCCTCTGTTCCTCAAATTTCTGATTACACCTCCATTCCCCTGGTCCAGACATTGTGGCACTCACATCTTCCCATGTTTTCTGCTATTATAACTAGTTCTGTCATAAGAGAAAGGCATTTCCCAAGCCCCCTTCTTGCTCACATTTAGATAATATTACAGGTGCTAAAAAATACATTATCATACCTGCACCAAGAGATTCTCTAATGAAAACTAAGCACTTCTGGTGCAAGATGCTTCAGTATCTGACTGAGGATTGATAAACATATTAAAAGGAAGATACGCTGGCCAAGAGACTTTAAATCACAGTTTGGAATGTGCTGTAAAGGGGAAATTGACCACCAGTCAGCAGTGTATCTACAACTGGTTCTAGCAAATTTATTTTATTTAATTTTTGTATTTCATTAAAGAAACTAGGATTTCCAATTTAATAGGCTTTGGATTTTACTTCCCATCCTTGTCCTGTGGCAGTCGAGAGTCTTCGTATCTTAATGACATTATGCAACCAATTAGCACAGAATCTCATTTACTATACTCTGGTTGATATTAAAAGTAATGAGATAAAGTGCATAATAATGAAATCAGCAATAAGTAAACAAGGGTGAGATGTAAACCACATTACTTCTTTTAGAGTCTTTAAAATATTTTATAACTTCTTGGAAGGATACCTTCTAATATGGACAAAGGATAGTTAGCATTAAATACACATTCTCCATCAGCCTTGATGTTTGTTTTGAGCAGAGTGGTGACGATATAACTCATTCTAAGATGAGACAAATCTATGCTATTGTAACTGGTACACTTTAGTGCTAGGATGATTTTTCCCCCTACTGAATATTCTGATGACAAGATCAGATTTACTTTTACCGTGCTGTTAGTAACTAATAAAAACAATGAACAAGGGAATATGATTTTCAAAACAAAAAGCTGTTTTATTTAGTGAGTCTGTACTGGCAAAGGCTCTGCAGTAATGGGTGTTCAGAGCTGAACTTCACCAAATACAGAACAAAACCAGGGATGTGCTCTGTCTCCGAGAGATTGTCTAAATGGTGCAGGCATCACTAAAAGGAGCTAATCACAGGATCACAGAATCACCTAGGTTGGAAGTGACCTTTTAAGATCATCTAGTCAAACCAATGAGAAAAAAAAAACCAAAAACCACAAACCATCACACCACAACCCACACCACACAAAACACCACCCAACACTAATCCATATTCCCGAGCACCATGTCAACTCGTCTCTTGAATACCTCCAGGGATGGTGCCTCAACCACCTCCCTGGGTAGCCCATTCCAATGCCTGATAACCCTTTTGGTAAAGAAATATTTCCTAATATCTAACCTGAACTTCCCCTGGTGTAACTTGAAGTCATTACCCCTTGTCCTGTCATCTGCAACTTGGGAGAAGAGACCGACACCCACCTCTCTACAGCCTCTTTTCAGGGAGTTGTAGAGAGTGATAAGGTCTCCCCTCAGTCTCCTTTTCTCCAGACTGAACACCCCCATCTCCCTCAGCCTCTCCTCATAAGGCTTGTGCTCCAGACCCCTCACCAGCTTTGTTGCCTTTCTCTGGACTCGCTCCAGCACCTCAATATCTTTCTTGTGGTAGGGGGCCCAAAACTGGAAGCAGTACTCGAGGTGGGGTCTCACCAGTGCTGAGTACAGGAGGACGATCACCTCCCGGGTCCTACTCACCACACACTGTTCCTGATACAGGCTAGGATGCTGCTGGCCTTGGCCACCTGGGCACGCTGCTGGCTCATGTTCAGCCGACAATCCACCAACCCCTCAGGTCCTTTTCTGCCAGGCAGCTCTCCAGCCATTCTTCCCCAAGCCTGCAGCACTGCCTGGGGTTGTTGTGACCCAAGTGCAGGACCCGGCACTTTGCCTTGTTGAACCTCATTGTGTTGGTCTCAGCCCATCGATCCAGCCTGTCCAGATCCCTCTGCAGAGCCTCTCTACCCTCCAGCAGATCGACACTCCTACCCAACTTGGTGTTGTCTGCAAATTTGCTGAGGGTGCATTTGATCCCCTCGTCCAAATCATTGATAAAGATGTTGAAGAGAACTGGCCCCAGTACCGAGCCCTGTGGGACACCATTCGTGACCGGTCTCAAATTGGACTTCACTCCATTCACTACCACCCTCTGTGTCTGGCCCTCCAGCCAGTTTTTAACCCAGTGGAGAGTATCCCATCTAAGCCATGAGCATCATTTCTCCAGGGGGATACTGTGGGAGACTATATCAAAGGTCTTGCTAAAGTCTAGGTAAATAACATCCACAGCCTTTCCTTCACCACCAAGTGAGTTACTTTGTCATAGAAGGAGATCAGGTTTGTCAAGCAGGACCTGCCTCTTGTGAACCTGTGTTGGCTGGGCCTGATCACCTGGTTGTCCTTCATGCGCTGCATAATGGCGCTCAGGATGATCTGTTCCATCACCTTCCCAGGCACCGAGGTCAGACTAATGCTCAAATCTGAAGTACAATAATTACCCGACACTAACTCCCTGCATTATTCTGTCCTGAATGCCTTTGTGCATCCAACTTAAACCCCACTGCCAAGGGAAAACTGCAGAAGGACACTGGCAAGTGCTTTACATGACGTTGATGTAAGGAGCTAAGCAGTGCACAAAGAGCAACTTTGGCCTGTTTCCCTCTTCTTTGAGATACAATCATAGAATCATAGAAAGATCATTTTGTTCCAGCCCTGCTGCCATGGGCAGGGACACCTCCCACTAGAGCAGGTTGCTCAAAGCCCAATCCAGGCTGGCCTTGAACACTTCCAGGGATGGGGCATCCACAAATTCTTTGAGTAACCTGTGCCACCATCTCACCGCCCTCACAGTAAAGAATTTCTTCCTAGTATCTAATCTAAATCTCCCCCTTTTCAGTTTAAAGCCATTACCCTTCGTCCTATTGGTATACTACCTTGTAAAGAGTCCCTCCCCATCTCTCCTGTAGGCCCCTTCAGCCTCAGGCGAGGCTTCAGTCAAATTTAGTCTCCCTTATACCAGAGCCCTTGCTACAGGAAAAATCTCTGCAATTTACAGTAATATCCCTGCCTGTCTATGGACACGTGAAATACTGGAAGCCCCCAGCCATGTGATGTGTGTGATAACACACTTTAATGCTCTGCTTGGAGCAAAATTCCTTGTGGCAGCATTTGCAAGCATCCTCCGCATCAGGATCTCACAGACTTCCTACCTCAGTGGAATCCTCTCCCCCCACCAACTCACGTGGAGTTTTGTATGGGTCGAATCAAGCAATTCTGCTATTAGTAGGCGTTATCAGTTCTACCTTTTTATCAGCTATATGTTTTTTTTTTAAATTCTGGGGATTACCTGTCAACCCAGACTCAAGGGCTATAAAATCCAAAAGGAAAAGCTCATCTACTGCACTTGTAGTACACAAATTTAGTTTCCCTGTAATATCAAGCAAGCATTTCACACAAAAAGAAATTTAAGAATACTTTGAAATCCAGACTTCTCAAAATAAGTCTTTTTTCCTTACTAATAGTGTTAACTATTAGTTAGGTTGAATTATTAGTTAGGATTAGCTAGGATGAATGATATGAAAGCCATTTTAAAAATCTTTTGATCTCAGTCAATGACTTATGGCAGATTATTAAGAACAGTTTTACTTACACAAAGTACATTTACATTTAAATTAACCTTATTTAAATGCAGCTTTGATTATTTTTAATGCTAATATACCAGTTTTAAAATTCCTTATTCATTTATTTTCTCACCAAATGCATTTGAAATAGGAAGCCTTGAAGTAGTTTTCAAAATAATGGATACAACAAACCTGAATAAATTTTGCAGAAGTACTAATAAAACAAAATGATTCATTAAGAGCAACTTCAAATGATTAAAAACACAAAACCTTTTTTCCAAGGTGGTCTTTGTAAAAAATATTGCTTTTCCTATAAACTTAATTTAGATGTGAACTTTAATGAGAGAACCATCTTTTCTTTCCCCATTTTCTGAAGATTCCTTTAGATCTCCCAGTTGCCAACATTATATGTAAATATTCAAGGTTCACAGTAGTATTATCAGCTTTGTGAAACAGTTTAAATGAATACACAGGATGCCCTTGTAATAGAAACTTTCCAGGTTTTCAAAAGAACATGGAAAATACAATTTTATCTGTGTAAATTTATGTGTAACCACCTGCATGTGTCAGCTTGTGTGCCCTTAGTGAATGTTCACTGATTGTAGAGACACTCAACCCAGATTAAAACAGATCCATTATTAAAATGCATTTTCAAGTGACTGCACACTTGAAAAGGTCACTGTACAGACTACAAGAATCACCAAAAAAAAAAAAAAGATTAAAAATTAAGCAAAAAACAAATTGAATTTTTCAATATTGTACACTTGTCCCAGGAGTATGCCTACAAAACTACCACACCTGCCATAGTAAGAGAAATATTTCCAAAAACATTTAAGAAGTTTAGGAATCCATATCACATTCCTAAAAATTTCCTCCAAAATAAACTGAGTAACTCTTGATTTGTTCCCTACATTTCCTCACTTGGCTTCAACATTTTTTATACTTTAGGATATTCACTTCCTATTCCTTCATGCGCTGCAAGAATTAAGCCAAGAATGGATGTTTGTTGTAAATTCATGTGGTTCAGAAAAAGGAAAGTGTGCAAAAGAACTAAATATAATGTGCAGTTACATAGGATCCTCATTAAAAAAGGAAAAATCCTGGCACAGAGTAACCTAATACACATACACTGTAGATCAGGGCAAGGAGGGATGAAGTAAGTCCCCAGTTATTAACAGAAAAAAAAAAGTTATGCCAAATAAATCGGAAAAGATAATAATGACAGTAAGATGTCTAAAAATTGCTAAATGAACTCAATAAAAGAAACCGGATACATTAAATGGAAGAACAATGATGTCCTTTTAGAGACGTTTTTTCAGCATCAATCTCACAGCAGCTTTCTCCTTTTCTAGGCTCAACTAGGGCCAACTGAATACTCAAATTTGGAAAGTAAGAAATCAGAGGAGAAGCACAAAGCTGCCATCCTGACAACCACTGCAAGAATTCAAGCATTGGAATGGGTTGTACAGTGAGGCTGTGCAGTCTCCCGCCTTGAAGGTTTTCAAGACCAGGTTGGACAAAACCCTTCAGCAGTCTCTGAAACCAGTATTGACTCAGATCTGAGCAGGAACTTAAACTTGACTCCTCCCATGGATGGGTCTAAACAGCGTATATATGCTATGAATCTTAAATATCAATATATGAGCTCAAAACTTTTATACCTTTATTTATATAGAGAATAATATTTAAGATATCAGAGATGTTTTCTGGAGTATACATACAAATATAGTATATTTCTATTAAAAGACGCTCTACACAGCATGCTGCTTTTCTTTTTTTTCCTTTCCCTTTTTTCCCCTCAATCTTTTGTACTCACAGAGATATTTATCCTCCTATCTTCTTTCTATTTTATGAGGCTGATCTGGACTACAGATTCTCACACCATATCTCAAACACTTTCTACAGAAATTCATTCCATACAATTTTTTGTGGTTTGTACTTCTGAGCTTTTTGTATAAGAAAGTTTGCCTTTCTGTTGCCCAGTAGTTGTGTGACTCCCTTTTAAAATTTCAAACATGAAATTATGACCCCTGGGAGAGAACATTTTTCCAAATATTAAGTATCACACTGAAGCATGTGTTGCAAATAATCTCTGTGTTTCAAGAGATTAAAGAGAAATTGCATTTGCTTATAAAGGCCAAATCATGCTGCTGGTTTTCCAAGATTAATATCTAAAAGCTCACAACCTTCTTGTTCAGGAATAACGAAGTAATATCTGATTAGAAACACGTGCAAAAATAATCTAGCTGAAGGAATGAGTCACACGAAGGTGTCAAATCATCAGACAGAGTCAAGTCATCTTGGTGCCAAATTGTGGCTGAAACCAAGACAGATCCAACTGGGCTCTGATTTGACCAGTGCTTGCACAACAGCTTGAATGACTGCAAACGTGGAACACACTTTTGCTTCGAATACGAGACAGAGTTCTGAATTCAAAAAAGAGAGAAAGCATTTCTTTATCCTGCTCTTTCGTACTTCTGATCTGACATAACAGGATCATTCTCAGAAGTAGGAATATATATAAATCTTCAGTTCTCAGCCAACATTTCATATATTTTTCAAGCAATGAGACTCTAAACTTGCTGCATAGAGTCAAGGAAGTATGAATTCTCCATATCCTGCCACAGTTGTTCCATCATAAACCTGTCAGACAACCTCTCCATAAAAAGGAATGTCAGAAGTAGGTAAATACTTAGCAAGATATTGAAAGTCTATGTTCCAATAGGGCTTCCTCAAGAAAGGTGGTTAAAATATCAATTTCAAGCTTTCACAAACACTCAAAACAAGAGATGATGAAGTAAACAGGAAGGTTAATTATCTAATCTGGATAACATTAAAAGAGATTTTCACAAGGTTTTATCCTACAGTTAAATCTGAACAAGCAGGGTTTACTTATCTGATACTATAATACAAAGAAATAAAAAGCCATAAAGATGTCCTGTAGATAGAGAAAGCAAGTTGCAAATAAACTTTGATATGACATAAATCACTATCAGTTTCAGACATTCAGGGGCTAATCCTGTAGCTAATTCTGGAACTCGGAACTCTGAGTGTTCATAATGCAGTTATTTTACTACTCCCTACACTATTTGTTAATTTTTACACTAAAGAATGGATGCAGGTACTGAATGACTTGGTCAAAGCTGCATTTTGTTAGTTGTCTGCAAATCAAGCTAATCTGTACAGGTGAAATGTAAAGTAAGATTATGCAGACAGGAAATTTGCAGGTGATTTATAAAGACATGAAAAATTATTACTACGTCCCTCCAGTTATCAGTGTGGTCTGTGATTTGGACACTATTAATGCTCGGATACCTCATGCATATTTGCAGCATGCATATATAACGCAGCCCTGAGGAAAGGGACTTGGGGGTGCTGATGGACAAGAAGCTGGACA
>BJBW01009953.1:0-29080 GCA_004320125.1 Scolopax mira
TGGAGCAACCTCGTGTGGTGGGAGGTGTCCCTGCCCAGGGCAAGGGGGTTGGAACTCCATGATCTTTAAGGTCCCTTCCAACTCAAGCTATTCTATGATTCTGTGATTCTAAGACAGAACATATGATTACTCAGTGAAAGACCTGCCGCCATGAACTTAGTCTGTTTTGTAGCCTTCAAAGCATTATTTGTACAAACACAATAAAAAAGGTCTTGTTCTTTTGCAAGGATGACTGCAAGGAGCCAGATCTCTGAGAAGAACAGCAAAGATTTTCTTTCTCCAGCTCTTGAAAATGACTCAGTAAGAGATTTTGATCTCTGTACTGTAAATTTGATATCCTGTGGATCTCCTCACCTCACCTATTGAGTTGCCTGTTATATTACATCTTTCTAGCTTAATACGGGATTGATTAAAAGCTTCATTTTTCTGCTTGCTTTTCTTTCTGTATGATCATTCTGGACTTAAATGTTTCATACTCATGATTATTATTATTATTATTATGAGCTGGACTCACTGCTGTAGGAGAGTTCACTTAAACAGCGGATGTGTTTTGTTTCAAGTACTTATTGCTGGAATATGTAAAAAAACCCTCTCTTTTGTCAAAGTAACATGAACCAGAGACTTTTTTGTCCTGATAAACAGCTTATTAAGTGTATATCTCAAATACAGAATGTTCCCCTAAAGAGAAGTGGCTACTTTATGGAACAAACACACACCTGTAATTTTCCTACATCTCTCTGGGTACAGTTCTTCTCTCAGAAACACTTTGACGACACACCTGCCTGGGGTCCCTAGACCTGGGAGTAGTGACCCCTGGAGTTTATTTTTCCTTACAGCCAGGTCAAGGCTTGGACTCCCAAGGCTTGGACTTGGTCAGAGGACTTCCTTGTCCTCCTTCTTTGCCACCAGTTCTCTTTGTTGGAAAAACCTGTTCTTCAGTCTCTGATACACTTTCAATGGGAAGGGGATTTCACCATTTAAATACAGAACTGCCCCCAGCCATGCTCCTCAGCCCTATTTGCTGCTGCAAATCACAATGTTACTACTGCTTAATTTTTCCACCTTATTCCCTAAAAGAATAGCTTTAGATCAATCTGTATTTTTAGGTAAATGCACTTACTTCTGATAATATCCCGTTCTTTCTGACGAGGAGAGCAGCAGCTGTGAGCCAGAAGGTCATAGGACTACTCTCCTAATGGAAGGCAGGTTGGTTTTTTGGTGGCAGGGCGGAGAGGAACATGGCCATTGGCTGCTACAAATAACCCTGCAGGAGGCTGAAGGCCAGCCCAGCTTCCTCAGGTGCTGTGAATACAGTATAAATGTCCAGAGAATTAGTTGACCTTTTGTCCCATGGAGCCTTGGCATGTTGACTCAAAGCATTTTCTTTTTCTCATGCACACCTAAAAAGTAGAACTTGGAAGATTCTGCATGGCTCTCTAAAGGTTCATTGCAAGGGATTTCCCCTCTCAATTTCTACATTCTGCATCTGTGTTTTATTAATTAGAAGAGTGAGAAACATCTCTCAAGAAAACTTTAGGAAAACAGGGCAGCTATGGGTCTGCAAAGAGCTGCTCCCACATCTTCAAAAGTCTTATGTCTCAGAGGGCTTGCAGGCAGCAACACCATCACACACATATCCCTTACCATGAAACATGGGAAGCGGGAGGTTTGCAAATGTGTGACAGACCTCAAACCTCAGCACCCACAGATTTGTTTCAACAACATCATTTGACAACGTTTGAACTCAACATAACAAATAAAGAGAGAAGAGGAAGGCAAGGCTTCAACAACGTGGGCTTAATTACCTTTGAAGTTTACCTGCAGGGTCATGAAGAGGTTCCTGGGCCAAATTAACACCAAGAGGAAAGGTCTTCTGAGCCCCTTCCCACAGGAGTGTGTGCACAGGGTGGACAGAAAGGACAACCTCTCCTACTGACCATTTCCACCATGTTCCATCCTTCCAGAGCCCTGGCGAAGGAACGGAGAAACAGAAGAGCAATGGTCCTCAGAAGTCCTGAGAGGTCCTCAGACCTCTCCAGAGCAAGTTAAACTTACCACCACATCCCTGAGCCCTAACATAATTGAAAACCCAGGTTCAGCCAGGACACACTCCGCCAGTCTCAAAGAAGTGAACAGCTCACACGGATCACCTTTTCTGCCCTAAAACGCACTATAAGAAGCTTGGAAAGTGTTTTTCCATATTTATATTTTCCAGCACCGACTGATGCTTGCCCTACATTTTCTCTCTTTCACCACGAAGAGATGTCCCTACCTCCCCGTGGGAAGTGTTTGCTGAACTAGATGAGGCTGCAAAGCCTTTCAGCAGCAGGTACCTCCACAGGGCTCCAGTTTGCTTCCTCTCCTCTGGCCCCCACAGCTTCCACATCGGCCCAACCGCACGCGTGGTCATCCAAAGCCTTCCTTCGTGCAGCAAGTTCAGAGCCTCGGCAGCAACTTGGAAGGCTAATTTCTTGATGAATTGGCTTTTCCGCTTCTCAGGCAAAATCCTCCTCTCATCACAACAGGGAGCCTCGAGCATCTGC
Organism: Scolopax mira; assembly: GCA_004320125.1. NCBI lineage: Eukaryota > Metazoa > Chordata > Aves > Charadriiformes > Scolopacidae > Scolopax > Scolopax mira. The sequence continues at coordinate 2,544 of BJBW01009953.1, forward strand.
TGCCAGATGCTGCTGATGAAGGGAAACTCCAGCAGCGAGGACCAGGAAAGTCCAACTCCTGAACCCCATTGCTCTCCAAGTCACGCAGCTTCGTAAAAACTGAGAGAAGACTCAGCTCACTGTAGGGAATGCTGAAAATACTCATTTTACAGTCTCGCTTTCCATGTTGAGACATAGAAGCAGCCTAGTGATGTCACTGAGAATTTGGGGTAAACAAAATGCATTCTACAAGACTGAAAAAATGACAAAGGAGAAGAGGTTAAGAATTGTTTGATGTCATCTCCCTTGCTTTCTTCACCCCATGTATGCAAAAAAATTCAAAAATTTAAATGGAACATAAGCACTTCAATCAAACAAGAGTGTTTTTAGAAAATTCCTCTGGAGACATTTGTCTATAATAATTTCAGAGGGTACTTTCTAGAAGTGTTAAACAGCAGTTCCCTTTTTTAGAAATATGCGATTTTGCAGTGAATGTTCTGGATTTCTCCAAAGTACTAAAGACATTTATTTTCCACTGCTTTTCATTTCCATCTTGCAGACTTCTTTCCTGCCCACGACCATGTCTTCCTCTTTACACTTAATGGGAGTTTCGGAGGCACAGAGGGTCAGGTTCTTTCTTTATTATTCAATAAGGTAAATAAAACCTTGCTACTTGAATGACTCTCTGAAGAATAACAGGTAGATAAATCATGTAAGATTTTTCCAGCCTTTATAACATCCCCCATCCAGAATACATACATACAGTTTTTTAAAGTAACATTGATCACAGTATCCACCAAGTCCTAAATAAGTTTTGTTTGCTTTTAACAGCGTTAAGAAAAATATTTAAAAAAAAAAAAAAACTAAAAATTTAACCTGGGCTAATATGAAAATAGTAAGAATTATACCTAACTGTACTGATTGGAATGAAAGCAAAGCTGCCCATTAAAAATCTGACCACTGATCGAAACTTGCAATTTCAGCCTTCATCAATTGCTTTCTCGAGTGACTCACGAAATCAGCATTGCCTCAAAAGTCAATATTGAGAAACCAGGTAAACCAATAAACGCTCCTTTCAGTCACACAATTGCTACCAAACACTCTTGAGAACACAGTAAAGCGTTTTATTGTTTATGCTCATTTTCATTTACACATAGGAGGAACAATCAATGCAGTTCTATCACAGCAGGTGGACCATATCCTGAAACTCTTAACTTTGACTGCTGAATACGTGTAGACCCATCTTAAGGTCTCATCAGAGAAAAAAAAAATATATAAAAAAAATAGGGAGGGGGAAGTAGGGAGGAGAGTAATTCACTAACATCAGTTAATTCATGATTCATGGGTATTTATTTTGCAGGTGATACAGCTCTTCTGAAAGAAGAAACTGCTTCACTTCTTTACAAAATACACTAAATAATGTAATTACTCGGAGAATTCTAAATTTCGCAGTGGTACATGCGGTAAGGGTGTGCAACCAACACAACATGGAAAAAACATGGTTACAACATCAAAACTGCTACTTCTATTCCCAGCTGATTTATGGAAAAGGTCATTGCACTTCTTGTTTTCTGCTCTGGAGTCGTGGAGTAGAAGCAAGAAGTATTTCCTCTGTAAAGGCAACGATGAGGACAGACTATAGATATGCAGTGCAGTTGAACAGGTCTACAACTCCCATTTCTACAGCGTTTGCTGTTGGTTTGAAACACTGACACAACTTTTGCACACTGTCACTTCTCACACATGTTCAGCCGAAGGAGTCATTTGCAGGATTTACTGCCATGCTCCTACTTGAAACGCTGCTTTTTTTTTTTTTTAACATTACTTTTTGGGGTTTTTTTTTCTCCTCTTGGCCTCAAAAGTGAAGGGAGCAACTCTTTCCACTGAAAGAAAGAAATTACAGGTGTGCAGAAGTACAACTACGCTACCGACACAGACAGAGAGACAACTGTGCTCTTGTGCACACCCCTACAACCAGCCGGAGGACAAATTAAGAAGTTAAGCCTGCAAAATAAATGGAGTTTACTCTCAAACTTTTTTTTTTTTCTTCAGTCCAGAAGAATTATAGACCTTGATTCGAGGTTGCCCTCTTTTCTTTTTTTTTTTTTTTTCCTTTTTTTTTTTGCAACTGATCTGCGTGACTATTGGAACAGCATCTCTGCCAGAGTCATTACACTGAAATGCAGAGCTGAGCAGTTTGGTGGCAGTATGTATTGACGGGGGGTTTTTTGCAGCATCATGAGCCTGGCAACTGGGCTTGGGGAAGTTTCAAGCAGTGGGTCTTTACAATAGCAACTTGATTCTGCAGACAAAAAAAGAAAAAAAAAAAAAAAAGCAAAAGATTGGCAGAATTATTAAAGTATCACAATAAAGGCAACTACGTATCCTGCAGAAGGTGGTGCTGGGTTTAGAGCTAGGAGCTGGCAGCCTGGTTTTTTTTTTCTGGTAAAAGGCACAGAAAGGCACAGCTTTTTTTACCCGTGTGTGAAGGGAAATCTAAAGGTGTGGAGCCCTTTGGCGGTGGCTGAAAGGCAGCTTTCCTCACAGGATGCCTGCTCCGCTCCCAGCAGGAGAAGCTGGAGCTGTAAGGAGGCCAAAAAGTAGGCTGAACTTTACAGGCAGCCTTCCTCTGGGGCCAAAAAAAAAAAAATGAAAAAAATAATTTAAAAACCCGACCCAAAAAAAAAACCCAACCCACCAAAATCCCAACCCGACGCTGGCACCGGGGGCTGTATCCCACTCCCTGCCGAGGGGGTGGCATCCCCGGCGATGCCTCCAGCTGCCGGAGGGGGACCAGGGGAGGCGGCAGCGGGGGATGCGGGATGGGGGGCTGCCCTGGCCCCGGTCCCGGTCCCGTCCCGCCGCTCCCCGGAGAGCTCGGCGGCCGGGTTGGGAAAGCAAGTGCCGTTGAGCACTAATTGGTCTAAAGACGGGGTTTACCATCCGAAAGGGCGGCAGATGGGGTTTGAGAGGTGGAATTAAGCGCAGATTGCCGTGAGTCACTCCCTGCGAGCTGGGGGGGGGTGAGGAAGGGGACACGGGGGGGACATAACGACGACATAGGCACACTGTGAAATGTCAGGAGAGTGCAAACATCCTTGGCACTTGCGAAGGGGCCGACCACCAGCCCGGGGAGCGGCTGTGCCGTTCCGGTCCCACCGCACGGCTCGTAGGGACACCCCCTCCACCCCCCCTCCCAAGGGTGCTAGAAAGTCCTACCCGAAACGGGGTGGAATCTCTATTTGTGGGGTCGTACCTCCAGCCCCCATCCCCTATATCTCCCCCCCCCCCCCCAAGGTCTACCCACCCCCCAGCATCCCCGGGGTGGGGGGGAAGGGAGGGGGGCACCTACCTGTGGCGTCGGGCGCGGGCGTGCAAGGGGGCAGCCCCGGCGAACACATCGCATTCAACATTTTTCAGCTTGTGCATCGGAAACGTATGAGTTTGTGGAAAGCTTGCTTGAAGTCCTCGTTGGACATGGTATAGATGATGGGGTTGATGAGGGAGTTGAGATATCCGAGCCACGTGAAAAAGTCAAAGATGGCCATGTGGAACCAGCAAGCGTCCTTGCAAATCGGCAACACCAGGCTGATGATGAAAAAGGGCAGCCAACAGACGATGAAGGCTCCTAAAATAATCCCTAAAGTCTTGGTGGCTTTCCGCTCTCTAGCGGCCGTGAGCTTCTTCTTCTCCAGCAGGGCATCCGAGACCTTCACCTTCACCTGGTTCATGTACACGGGGGAGCCCGTCTCGCTGCATCCCTCGGGGGCCTTGGAGTTTATGGAGGTGACGGAGGAGGAGGACCCCGGGGAGTCCGTGATTAACTGAGCCCTCGTGAGTCTTTTACCCGCTTTCTTTGGCGTCTGCTTCAAAATCCGCGACCTGGCTTCCACGTAGATCCTCCCGTAGAGGGCTATCAGCAGCAGGGTGGGGAAGTAGAAGGCTCCCACCGTGGAGTACACGGTGTAGAGGACGTGGTCCGTGTTCACCACACAGTGAGAGGCTTCTTCGGCCTTCGCCTGCCGCCAAAACAAAGGGGGCATGGAGATACAGATGGAGAAGACCCACACCAAGGCGATCATGCCCGCTGCCCGCTTGGGAGTCCGTTTGGTGGAGTACTCGACGGCGTCGGTGATCGCCCAGTAGCGGTCCAGGGCGATGACACAGAGGTGGAGGATGGAGGCCGTGCAACAAGTGATGTCCGAGGAGAGCCAGATGTCGCAGACGATCTGGCCCAGCGTCCACTTGCCGGTCACAGTGTACAGGGTGCTGAGGGGCATGACGAGGATGGAGACGAGGAGGTCGGTGACGGCCAGCGAGGCGATCAGATAGTTGGCCGGCGTGTGGAGCTTCCTCGTCTGGTAGACCGTGGCGATGACAAAGGCGTTGGAGAGCACCGTGGCCAGGGTGACGAGGGCCAGGACGACGGCGAGCACGATCTTCCCGGAGAGGGGGGTGGCGTCCTGGTAGGTCCCTTCCTCGGCGCTGCAGTTTCGGCCGGGGTAGGAGTCGTTGGCGGGGAGAAGCGGCGCCTGGCAGGGGCCGCCCGGCTCCATCCCGCCGCCCCCCCCCAACCCCCCCCCCGCAGACGGCGGGGCCGCTACCCCGGCAGGACCCCGCGGGGACCGGGGGAGGGCTGCAGCATCCCCGCGCCGGCACCACCTCCCGCCCCGCCGCCCGCCCGCCCGCCCTTCCGGGTGCGGGCTCCGCCGAGCCTCCCTCACTCCCCGCCGGCCAGGGAGCAGGGCAAACCGGGGGCCGGCCGTGCCCGCTCGCCCCGCCGGCTCATCGCCCCGCCGCCTCCCCGCGGCGAGCTCCGGGTACGGGGCTCCCACCCGCCCCGGCCGCCCCTAAACGCAGCCCCGCACCGCGTCTCGACGGGCGCAACGGCGGCGCCGCATGCCCGCGGGCGGCGGCCTCCCCCCGGGGCTGCGGGAACGACGGCGGGGGCTGCCAGGGGCAGGCGAGCCCCCCCCCCTCCCCGGCTCGCCCGGGGCCCTGCCTTCACGCGCAGCCCGCCGCAGCAAGTTTGCGGCCGCCGCCGCGGGTGCGGGAGGAGCAGCGGGAGGAGGAGGAGGAGGAGGAAGAGGAGGGTCCGCGGGAGGCAGGGGGGGAGACCACCTCCCATGGCGCCCCGCCGCGGGCCATGCTGTCGGGGCCCGGCCTCGGGCCAGCGCCGGCGGCCGCGGGCGAGGGCCGGTGTGAGGGAGCGGCGAGCAGCCGCCCCCCTTTATAGAGCGGGCGGCGCGGCTCCGCCGGCACCGAGCAACCGGTGCCGCTCCCGGGAGGGCTGCCCGCCTGCCCGCGGAGGAGGAGCCGCCGCCGCCCCCTCCCTCCGCCCGCCCTCCTTCCCGCACCCACCCGCCGTCCGACGTGGGGGGGGGGGAAGGAAGGGGGCGACCCCACGCATCGCCCTACCGCCATCCCCCCGCCCCTGCCCCGCGGAGGCGTCGGGAGGAGCCCCCCCGATCCAGCCGCACCGCAGCGCGGAGAGGGAGCAGCACCCTCTGCCCCCCACCCTCCCGCACCCGACGGGGCGCTGGGAGATGCGGATCTCCCCCTTGGGGGGACTCTTTGCCCGTCTCCTCTCGCACCGTGCCCGCTGCGGGGCTTCGGGATGCCCGGCTGCCCACGGAGCCCGCTGGAGGCGGGGGTGGGGGTGGCGGGTGACCGTTTCACGACGGTGCGGTTTGGTGCCGGAGCTGGGCGTGCGGGGAAGGGCAGGGGCCAGCAGGACGGTGCGGGGAGGGGGCGCAGCCGGAGCGGGCAAGCAGCTGGGTCCGGTCGAGCAGGGGGCTCCGCACCGCCTTCTTTACAGTGAAGCTGGATTTTTTAGCAATCCAGCCCCTCCCGGGCTCAGGCTTTCTTAACCCCCACCCTTCCCGCATTTTTTTTTAACTCTTTTCTAATTTTTTTATTTATTTGTTTTGTTTTTTTTTTCTGATGTGCTTGGAAAGGCACGGCCGTAATTGCACAGCCCTGACGTGCCTTTGCGGGATCCAGCAGCGCTGGGGAGGCGGGGGCGGGAGGCGGGAGGGAGCACACATCCCGCCCAGGTCCCGCAGCTCCTGCCGGCCTTTGTTCTCTGCAAACCCAGCAAAGTTTTGCCCCCAGAGGGAGGTGCGAGCTTGCTTTTTTGCTGGGTCGGGTAATTCCAAGAACGGTGAAAGGTCTGTATTCCCGCCCTCGAGTAAATCTCCCAAAGATGCCAAACCCAGTAAAGAGGAGACAAGGATTTAACTCCGCGGGCATGTTTTTACACATGCTCCTACCCACCTAAGCTCCATGCAGACTCTCCCCTCTCCTTCTCCCGGCTGTTTTCCTCTGTGATGGGAAGAGCAAACTTGTCCCCCTGTGCTCCTGTCCTCCCTGGGCCACCCTCAGCACCATGCAGTGACACGCTGAGGGCATCAAGCAGGGTGAGAAACCTCAGCACCCCGCTGGTCACAGGGATGAGAGGCTGCAGATGGAAGAAGGATGGCAAGAGGCTGAAGAAGATTCCATCATGGCACAAAGGGATGAGGAATTTCTAGGAAGACAAGCTTTGAACTGAGGGAGAGCCAGGGCTGCATGGCAGTGTGGGAACACCAGGGCTCTGCAGGGACACCCCTCTCCCTCCCTATTCCAGTACTGGGCACGGTGCCCTGATCTTGGTCCCCTGACACCAAAAAAACCTCAGTGACAATGCTTGAGATTTCGTAAAATCAGTCCCAGATCCGCTCTTTGGTTGGGCTCTCTCAAGAAGTGAGGTAGGGAGAGGGTTACGGATTAATCGAAGTGTGGTGGTCAAGGTTTGCCTACATTCACCAAACTGATAGGAAGCTAAAAATGCCAACAATCCTGTTGTTCCCAAAGGGCTTGGAGCAGGGTTTGGTCTGTTTCCATGTTTTTATTTTGTAGCCTCCTTGTGCTCGGTGGAGCCTGGTAGTTGGCTGGAGCCTCTAGGCTTTACTGCATTAAAAATAATAACGTAGAGGTATCTATATTATTTGGTCTCTTTGACGGGCAGAGATGTTATAATCCTGGTTTCTCATACAGTGTGCTATTGCTTCCACTTCTGCTCGACATTTCTGGCTTAATTTAGTTGTGCTTAAGTTGGCAGCTGCCCTCAAGCCTCTGTAGCTCAACGTTCTTCCCGAACATATCTGAGACTGATTTAAATTTAAAGCACTGATAATAACAAGAAGAAAATCTAGTCCTTCGTTGGGTTTTGCAACAGCTTTCCTCTGGTGGAAAGGCTCTTCTGATAAAGCCCCAGAGCCTTCAAGGGTAATGTTCTAGCTGTAGCCACTGCCGGCAGCGATGTCACATAACACAGACAAGTGCTGTGGGAATGGGCGATGAGTTCTGGCCACCCTATCAATGTCATTGTTTACCCTCATTATAAAATGTTTGTGTTCTGTGCACAGCTTTTGCTCTTGCTCTTCTCCATTAATTCTTGGTTATTATTCATCAGCAATCATCATTCATTGCTTCCCTCTTGGTCTTGGCAAGGAGATGTTTTTTTCCTCCCTTGTTTGCTTTCCTTTGTTGTGCTCCCTTGTTTCTTGCTCATTTAGGCAGTACTGGTGCCAGTGGTGAGGAAAATATTCACCCAGGACATGCCAGGACTATCAGTGTTGGCTTCACTTGACTTCTCACAGGGATCACCTGGTCCTCCTGGACAGTACACGTTCTCCTGGCAATTCTCTGTTCCACCCCAGGCAATTCTACGATTCTATCATTCTGTGATTCTATGATTCTCTATGGGGCTTCAGTCTTGGGTGAGGAATAGCTGCAGAGAGAAAGTAAAGCCAGTTTCCAATCAGTGTTGCAGGTCATGGACCTGGTGGTGTGCATTGCCGTTGGTGGGGCAGAAGTGCTGCTCTCTTTAGGATGTGCGTGCTGGTTCCCAGGATTTGTGTCAGAGCAAGGGGCGCCCAGGTTTTAGAAAACGACTTTTCCTCTCTGCCCAGCCAGGCTGCACGTAGCCCTGTGCCCACAGGTGGGTTCCCACCAGCCAAGGCTGGATGAGAGCAGGAACCAGGTTTTGCCGAGATCATCAATAAGTGCTGGGAGTGCCAGACAGAAATATATTGTGAATCGTATGTGTTATCACATGAATGATCGTGTCTCACTGCTGTGCTGTCACCCTGGAGCCTGCATTTCATTGTTTACCTTCCCCTCTCCTAACTGGATCTGAAGAGATGCTTATGGGAAGAGATCCTATTTCCCAAAGCTTTTGGCTTCTCTACAGAGGCAGACATAAAATTAATTTCTTTCTGCTGGCATAAGACTCTTAATACTTCTTATATCCAGATTTTGATGTACTAACATGCTCAAATATAGAAACTGCAATGAAAACTGAGCTTATAGCTGGTTTATTGCATCATAAACTGCCCATGTATGGCATAAATGTCATCAATGACTTATAAATAATTTAGAGAGAGAAGACAGACACATAGAAACAAACCTAAGTACCAAAAAGGAAAGATCTTCATCCTACAGTCAGATCTGTTCTGGCCTCAGATAATGTTGGGGGTGTTTTGGCCTTTGGATCTTTTAAGTATATTTGAACAGAGGGTACAATATAAACTTCACCTCCGCCCTCGACTCAGGTGGCAAGTTGTGTGTAACGCCATCCGTGGCCTCCTGCACCATGATGAGATTCATCCTCCTATTTTAAATAATGCAATTCTGAGTCCTTCTGTTAGCAAAGATAACCTTCACTATGTAAATCAACACAGTGGTATTTTTGTTGAGTTTGCCAACAGACAAATAAGGCTAATATATGTGTGAAGTTTCTCAATGTTAACTTTGAAATATAGCTGAGGCCATTTAAATGCCAACACTTTTAAGTCACTAGTCAAAATAAAAACACCCAGCTTGAGTTACAGAAATCTAATTATAAGGAACAGCTGGGCCTGGTTTTGATTTTGACTCCAAGGACCCAGGAAAAGAATCAAGCGCATGGGCTCAATAGACGCACATATGGCCAGAGTTTCTGACCCGAGGGAATAAAGCCAGAACGTGTTATCTCCTTATTCTTCATATTGGCCAGGCACAGTTGCCAAAAAATGCACTCCAATACCCTCCAAAGAGTATTCGATTACTCTTTAAGTAGGCAATGGAGGTCAAGCAGAAAGAAACTCCAGTCCTCCCTTCCGCTGTCTCTGTCATTTTATCTCCAGACATGGAGGCAGCAGCTGAGCTTGGTGACTCTTCCTCAATTCTACCAGGGGTTTGCTCTTTAATGATGCTCCTGGAGGTGCTCCACAGGAAACCGCTGTGGTCCTGTCCCATCTTCTCTCCTTCCACACTGCCTGTGATGAAATAGATGCAGATCCATGGGGGAATCAACCATAGGACAGTACAACATAAAGGCAGAGTTGCCTACCAGAGCTGTAAGTCAATGGCATAACCTTTAACTCCTTCTTCCCACATAAGTAAAAAAAAAAAAAAGAAAAAAGGAAGAGAAGAGCACCTATTCAACATGAAGGCAAAGGACCCCACATTTAGACTCTGTAGGGGTTCAAATGAAAAAAAAGTCTTGTGTTCTGTGCTCAGACCTGGCAGAAGATAAATCTTTCGCTTTCAGATATGAACCTCTATCAGGTTTAAAGCTTTGTCCCAATTCGGGATGTTCAGAGATTTCTTTATTTTCCCCTGCTTTAGAGGATGAAATCTGTCTGGGTCTCCTTTCAGGATCCAGAGTTGATTTCAAATGGGTCCCAAATATCAAGTTTTCAGAAATGAAACATTGGATTCTGTATGTAAAAAGAAGAGGCTGCCCGGATTTTAAAGCAACAAGCTCTTAATGCAGAAGGCTCAGTGGAAACTTGTGCAATGCAGCGAATCACAGCAAAGAAGTAAAATTGCTGAAAATCAAGAATCAAATGTTCTCCTTGTGAAAACAGCACGTCGACTTTGATTTCAGGGGAGCCACAAAGATTTCTTCCTACTAAGGACCTGGTTCTTCTGCACGGCTAATTAATATTTAGGAAAGAAGGTAACATATGCTAAGCCCACTGCCACTATTTATAAGCATGCTCTAGTCTTTGTTCCCGGAGGTAATCAGAAGCTGGGAGCTTTTGCTGGCATGCAGATTCGGGCTGCTAATTTAATAAAACCTATTATCCGTTAATTTGAGTCCTTTTAGGATGTCAGTATTTACTGGTTGACAGTTTCTTCTGCGGTAGGAGACTTAATTGCAACATTTGGTTGTCTGTTCTGCTTAGCAAAAGGTCTAGAGAGAGAGATGCATGAAACATGCTGAAGTACAGGGGAGGAAGAAATTTTGAAGGCCAGAAAGATCTTGTAGGCCCACATTGATCAGCAGAGTTGGGCAACAAGAGTAAAGCAGTAGCAAGTGTCTGTAACATCATCTAAATGCCAGAGCTCAGCAAGGTCTGAAGACCCTTTGAAAGAACCATGCAGTTACTCTCAGCAGCACCTTGCAAGGTAGGGCTCAGCTGAAGATCTTATTCTGGTGACAAGGGAGAGTTTCTGTAAACCAATTAAACCAATTAAATCCAACATAATCCTGTCTCGGAGGGGGGTTGTTATGAAACTGTTGGTCTGGATGCTGCAAAGTGTGAGATCCTCTCTACCAAAGAATAATCCACCCAGCGAAGGCCATCAGCGTCACCACTGCTCTTTGGGGAGCTCTTTCTTTGGGGAAGAAAACACAAGACTCTGAGAAGCAAAAGGCTTAGAAGAGGTAGATAAATAAAATTGTGTCCCTTTAAGCTTCCGCCAAATATGAGCCAGGGGTAGCTCTTCTGGCTGGAAGCAGAACTGCATTTCATCTGAGATTAAGAAAAGTAACTAAGCAAAACTGTGCAGCCAAATCAGCATTGACCCAGTGATTTAAGGAAGCTGTAGCCAGTGCAGTCAAAGGATGTGGCTTGTTATTATTTTCCTTTTTTTTTTTTTTTTTTCCATTATCCAAAGGTTGTTTAACTGACAGGTCTCATAGAACCCTGTAAAACTGTTTTTCTTCATGCGTAGGTATATGTGTGTTTACTGGGGGAAGGGAATATTCAACTATAAACCAGACGTGATCTCTGTTTACAAAGATATGTTCTATTTTTCATTACAGGAAGAAGTCAGTCTTAAAGGTAGATCTCAGGTAGAACATGCCCAGTTAAAGGTTTTGAGCTGATCTTGGAAAAGCCTTGCTTCTGAGTGTAGCCTGAGTGTAGGATTTAAAAAAATTGAGATGTGGTCTTGTCCTCTTTTGCAAGATCCTGTCTGTGTTTGCGGAAGCAGAATCAGATGATTTTATTTTTTAGCTTTATATTTCAGTTGTGAATTCAGTTTTGAATTTCCTTCCTTGGGAAAATCTTGCTACATTCTTTCCCAAATGCTTACTCTCCCCACAGACTCTACACTCTAGGAGATCTGCAAAGGCACATTGAGTCCACCTCTTCAAGAGCAAGCTGAGGCTTCCAAACCCAGAAAAAGGAGGCTGAGGGGAGGCCTTCTCGCTCTCTCCAACTCCCTGCAAGGAGGGTGTAGCCAGGGGAGGTTGGTCTCTTTTTCCAAGGAACAGGGGATGGAACATAAGGAAATGGCCTCAAGTTGTGCCAGGGGAGGTTCAGATTGGATATTAGGAAAAACTTTTACACAGAAAGAGTTCTTAAGTCTTGGAATGGGCTGCCCATGGAAGTGGTTGAGGGACCATCCCTGGAGGGATTTAAAAGACAGGTAGACGTAGGGCTTAGAGATATGTTTTAGTGATGGTTTTTGTCAGAGTTGGGCTGACTGTTGGACTTGATGATCTGAAAGGTACCTTCCAACCTGGGCAATTCTGTGATTCTCTGAACTTTGTCCCCCTCACGTCCAAGCTGCCTTCACCACACCCTGCTCTGGTGGCTGGGCACACCTTTGCGGGGGAGCCCACCCTGTTCCCCCACCCTGCTTACACTCCTGTCACTGGGAAGGAGGAGAGAGAACATCCTTGCATAAACCTCTGAGCTTCACAGCCTCTCTCATTTTAAAACAGAGCATTAAATCATGGTGGATTCCTACACTCCAAAACCCTAAGCCCCATGTAAGATGCTGGAAAAACCTCAGGTGAAGTTATCTCATTTCCCAAGCTGCCCCTGCTTAAGCGTGGAGCCAGGGAGGTTTAGCAGCTAAAACCACCAGCCAGGCTTCTATCATGTTTCAATTACTTTTTTTCTAGCCTCTATTTCTAGCACTATTACCTCCTTAAATGCTTCCACACATTCCCAGAGCCTGCTGTTGTGGTGGTGACCCCCTTCTCTCTTCATCCCTTCTTTGCCCATCCCGTCCCTTATCTTACTCCTCCACTAATGCCTCACTAACAAGCAAATTTTCTTTACGTGACTTTCAAAGCCTTTGACAGTTTATCCCCTTCTCATCACATATTCAGGTCAATTACTGCCTCTGATGCTGGCCCCTCCCAGAGTCTTATTTGATTTCAATCAGACATCTTCATGCCTTCCCAGGCTTTGGAGGATCTTCCTGTAACAGGCACAGATATCCTCATTATCTTACCTAAAAACCCTCCTTTGCTGTAATGCCTTCAAAAAACACTTGACAAGAGTCAGGCAGTTGATTAATCACAGAATCACAAATTCACCTAGGTTGGAAGGGACCTTTTAAGATCATCTAGTCCAACCAATGAAAAAACAAAAAACCAAAAAAACCCCACCAACCAAAAAACACAACCCACAACAAAAAAAACCCAAAACAAAACCAAAACCCCACACAAACCCCACACCACACCCAAAACAACACTAATCCACTACTAATCCATATCCATATCAACTCTTGGATACCTCCAAGAGGTGCCTCAACCACCTCCCTGGGCAGCCCATTCCAATGCCTGACAACAACCCTTTCAGGAAAGAAATATTTCCTAATATCTAACCTAAACCTCCCCTGGTGCAACTTGAAGCTGTGACTGCTGCCTGTTATTCTTCCTGGTAGTATTTTGTTTGCTAATGTTCTCCCACCCATGTGCCTTTGCGAGTGCCAATCTCAGAATTCTGTGATTCTATGAAATCAGATACAAGGCACACCCTTAGCAGCAAATGACTGGTAGGACTGATCTACATCAACTGAGACCAGTGCAGCAGACAGTTCAAAATGAAATCAGCCAGAACCTGCAAAATGTAAAAGTTCTTCATTTTCTGTTTGAGGAAAATGGAATGTTTTGCTATTTGGAAAAGATAATAAGAACTGTCTCTCATTTCCTCTATGCAACTTGCCAGAAATAAAAGAAAGTAAAGGAGTAGACTATTAATATGTAATGTGCACCCAGTTGTTCAGTTCTGTTGCAGCTCTGAATTTTGAACTGTAGAGATAAAAGGGAAAAAAGAACCCCAAGCCTGCTAGAAGAGATGTTCCTGAAGCCCAGGAGTTTGGCAAGCAAACTTCCTTTCCTTTCCGCATCTGCTCCTTATCTGTCCTGAGAGATTAAGTTTTCCAAAGTCTCCCCAGACAAGAATTTCTCACTTAAAGTTTGTTTATGAAAACTGGGGATTTAATTTTAAAATCATAAAATCTTTAAGGTTGGCAAAGACCCTTGAGATCATCAAGTCCAACCGTTAACCCATCACTGCCAAGTCCACCACTAACCCCTGTCCCTCAACACCACATCTGCTCATCATTGAAATACCTCCAGGGATGGTGACTCCACCACTTCCCTGGGCAGCCTGTTCCAATGCATGGCAACCCTTTTGGTGAGGAAGTGATTCTGTCTAACTTCTGCCTTAAAATAAAACTTCCCCTGTGCTGGCCTATCAACGGCCTTTGCACCATGGTGAACAACCCAGAAATGCAGGTCACTTTTCTACTTGATTTAACATGAATATGGTAAGGTGTCTGTAATGCTCATTTCCTATGTCAGGGACAGTTTTGTCAATTCCTTCAGAAAGGGTTTTCAGTTTCATGTTCTCAAAGAAAGCTGTAAGATTTTAGTGGTTCCCTTTTGAAAAACGAGTATTTTGGTAGCACTGCTCACTCTTGGACATTTTGGCTGTTATTAAGTACACAAAATCCTCCGAGACATCATCCTCTGAGGAGCAGTGAAACATGGGTCGTCAGATGTTGACAGCCAATATTATCTGGATGAACAGAATGAGGAGAGATATACCTGGGAGTTGATGATTGTGTGTGCCCCCTTTCTTGGGTTTGTTATTATTTATTTAAAAATATTTGTTATTATTTATTTAAAACCACCTGCTCTCTTCTTAGTACCCAATTCTTCTTTCATTTCCAAGGGCTGCTTTTCAATCCCTTTGACTTTCATTGGCGTATCAGCCGTTCCCATTGAATTGCCTATCAGATACACCAAAGACCAAAAAAATGAAGAAACTAATTACTTGGGTGTCTAATCATAAGTATGTTTAATGTGACCTTGAAAAGGGAGGACTGGATGAAATGGTTCTAGGATTCTTTTGGTGGACTTTCTACATTTTGATATATTTGAAGCTAAAGGGCACAATTTTACTCTCTGTAATTTAAAGAACACTTGGGTGGGAGCACCCAGATGAAGGAAAGCAACAGGGACATTTGAGAATATTTATTCAACTGTTTTAGATAATTTAAGTCTTTGCATCTTGACAATAGTAGATTATACAAGCAGTAGCCTCCCTAAATTATACAATATTCAGATGGAGGTGATTTGCAAATGGATGTATCTCTGTAAAAAAAAAAGTTTGTGTGGGTTAGTCTAAAAGCCAGGAATGTGAAAGTACAGAAAATGAACAAATTATCTCAGGGACCAAAAACCAATTTTGACAAAATAAGGACCAAACCTTGCTATCACTTAAGTAATATAACTATGTACATTTGCAGTTAAATTCCACCTACACTACTTACATACTAAATAGCATTTTTTGAATATTTGAAACTTGTTGAAGAATTTGAGCATCCACCAAGTGCAAGCAAAAAAGTTTGAGATAATGTCAGTATCTTGACAGACAATTATTTCAGTCTGGAGTCAAATTGAACTTGGCACGATGTGGGATGAGATTGTTAGGAACTGATATAACCAATGTGAATAAAGAAAAGGGACTGATCCTGGAGGTCACACATAGCTGGGCTAGTGAAATTATGCTTGAAGAGAGTTGGATAAAGGCAAAGTCCTTGACCAACACATCTAACATTTATCCATAGCTACAATTCATACACAGGAGAAAGAAAATGGATAGGTACTCCTAACCATGATACTGTCCTTCCCTATTTGTCCACCATCAAAGATGAGAGAGTAGAGGATGTGCCAGGGATACAAGTTCCTTCCCTCTGATAATATGAAGATCACCAGAGTTAAATGTGGTCATAATCATACAGCAGAAATCAAAACCTAAGTAAATATATTTCTTCAAGGAAGGGATCCTTCTCTTGATTATAAAATATTCGGAGATTGATGCAGACAATATTAATAAAGTAAGTGTTAAATGTAACTTGTTGAGAAGTGAAAAAAGAGGGTTAGGAAAAGCAATATAATGCTAATGTGGTGGGATGATATATTGGAACATCTACAAACTGCTCTAAGAAATAAGAGCTGTATAGAAGCAACATAAAAGTTGGGGAAATCCATTTACCCATCTAAGGCTTCTTGCAACCCATGATCAAGTAAGATGTTTGTGAAGACCCAAGGAGTCTTAGTGGTTTCTACCATGACTATGGGCCACACAATTTCACCAACCCTACTCTGACTCAGGAGCTTATGACTCTAGTGAGAATCAAGCCCTAGAGGAGTCAATGTATTTTGTCAGCCCTGCTGAGATAGCTGGAAGACAAATCCTCAGGGACACAAGAAAGAGGTCTTTAGCAGGTCACACATTCGAATGCTGAGTCATCCCAACTCGTTCTCCCACATCCCTTTTTCATCTACTCCGCTATAAAGTGCTTCCACTGATAAAAAGTTCCATTTTCTTTTTAACATGAACTTGGATGTCTTCAGTGTTCAACAGTTGGTCCTTCCATGCTTTTATCTGTTCAATTAAAGGGTTCCTGGTACCAAATTACGTCTGACAATATAGTTCTCTATAGCCTGCAATCAAATACCCTGTGACCAAGTTTCCTTCTTAACCTCTTTCCACAGGTACAACAGACTTGCTGTCTTCAGCTCTTAGCATCCCTACTCCTACCTTTTGTGGTATCTGACTTTTCAGTCTCATTAGTTCTTCCTACACCATTCTCCTAAATTGTTTCCGTTACATCAGGTAAGAAACCTAAAAGATATGGATATAGATAGATATCAGATAGATGGTATACACATATTATATATATCAACAGATATATAATAGAATTATATATGTTATATAATATGGATATGGATATATGTGTATGTGTGATGTATATAAATTTATGTGAAAGGCAATCACCAAAAGAAGGGAAGAATCCATTGTTCATGATCATGGTGGTTAATGCAAGAAGTAATGGGAAGCTGCAGTCAGGAAGTTTCTTACAACACTTTTGGAAAATCTTTTAGTTTACCTTGAGAACAGTGAAGCTCTCAAGCTGTCTTACTTGTAGGAGAAACACAAACCAGGCTAGTATAAAATCTAGAGCTGCACATTTTATTTTAAAAGATGCACATGTAACATACCCGTTCCTCTGGATGGCTTACAGAGGATCCTTCTCTGGCCAGAATTTCTGTGTTTCTTTGCACTAATGCAGCCAGATTTCTGGACACAGCCATGAGGGGTTAATAAATTAACAATGACTGAGTTTTGGAGAGGTAGCTTTAGCTGTCAAAGCCATTGAGGATTTTGTCAGCCTTGATACAGACTTGCCACTTTAAGTATTGTAGATGGGTGGGAGTGGGGAGGAGTTAAAATCCCTGGGGGATTTGGATTAAAATCTCTGGGGGATTCGGATCCAGCCTTGTCTGTCCACTGACCAGCACCACGCATTAACAAAGCAAGGGTGACCCAATTCTGGCAGTGTGCAGTTTGGCTTTCAGAATGAATTGCTGCAAAATCACAGGAATTAGAAAAAATATAGAGATGGGGCTAATGAAGTAAGAGAGATGAGGGATCTCCAGAACTGTGGAAGAGCCCAGCAGAGGACAGGAAACAGCAATGTTTCCCTGGTCTGAGTGTGGTTAAAGGGGATATATGATGTGCTAAAATGCAAATTTGATGGAATAAAGCAAATCTGTTCAGATCATTGATCAAAGCAAAGTTTTGCCTTAGCATATATGAAAGCAGAGTGTTACAGTTCTGTTCCTATTATTGTTGTTCCTGTCAGTTACCCAACTCCATAAAGATTTCTCTTGCGCTGGGCAAACCCAGTGCATCCTATGATCTTTGTAATAATTTTCATTTAGGAGGAATAGTCAGCCAGTGGCTTCTTTCCTAACTTTTGTTTCATGCTAATAGAGTATTTGTATGACAGGACAGCTTTTACCAATCTAAGGATTTAATAAGAGGTTGAGTTGCAGCGGCATTTTTCTGAAAAGCAGAAGGGTATAGCCACGAGGAATGTTAAATGAAGAGGTTTGTAGTTTGAGATTAGTGTTGGGTGTAAAGGGCACCTGACCACTCCAGCAGAAGTGGGTTTGTGACAACTGAAGGAGAGAAGAGGGAATTGCTTCATTTGTTGCAGACAAGCCAGAGATTCGAGTTTTCAGTAAGGATGGAAATCAGCCTGTGGTAACACGTTTGAGTCCGGCCCCTCTCTGACAACCACCTTTCTGTGGTGTGACGTGACCGTGTGGTGCAAAATGTCTTTTGGTGGAACTGGAGTCACCACGAAATCAGTCCTGAGCCTGTTCACGGTGCCTGGTCCCTTGTTAGCCAGAATAAAAGACTCACCACCTCTCTGATAAGAGGAGCTTGGGGAAGGTCAACATTCAGCCACTGACACATGCCGAGAGCCTGGTCGGCGCTGATGAGCGCTGCTAAAACCATTTTACAGCCTGTGCCAGGGCAGGATTAGTGCTTAGAGACATAGTGTAGTAATGGGGGTGGGTGGGTGTGGTTTTCTTTTGTGTTTTTTTTTTTTTTAAATCAGAGTTAGGTTGATGGTTGGACTAAATGATCTTAAAAGTCCCTTCCAACCTAGACGATTCTATGGTTCTAGGATGGAGGATTTGGTGCTACACGTGTCTTTCTGCTGCAGCAAAAAACTAGCTGCCTCTGCAATGAAGTATTTGCAGCATGCATTAGGTTTTCCCTATAAAAAAAAGTACCTCTTTGGCCAGAATGGTAGAGAGGATCTTAATGTAAACAAGATTCAAACCCATATTGATCACTACAGTAATGCTGATTTGTTACAAAAGGAAGCGCGCCGTTCAACAGTGTGTTAATGAAATGGGGAGACATATCCATCTTGAAAGCACTGTGGGGAAAGGGTGCTGAAGCAATTGATTAGAAAACAAGGAAAATGGAAAAGATATGTGTTTTTATAAACCAGTGTTACATATGGGCAGTAGGCTTTGGCTGCAGCTCTACAAAATTCAGATTTGCACCTCATTTAAGGAAAAGGATATACTCTTTATTTGTTGTTACCTAAATTGACAACAGAGCAACTTGATGAATCCTAATTAGGTTTTCCTAGATCTAAACTGGAAAGGAAAACAAAACTGGAGAACCTCACTAGTGAGAAGCCCGATTTTTTACTCTGCAAATTCTCCAGAGTTTGTTTTGTTGGGTGATTGTCTTTCTGTTCTCTGTTGCTTTTTCAATGCCATTTGCAAAATACAGCCTTATTTTTACTGAATGTAATAGTTACACGCGACAATGGCAATCATGGATGTTAAATAAACAGAACTACTCCTGTAAGAGCAGTCACAAGGAGAAAGTCATATTGCACAGCACTTGAGACTTATCTAGTGATAAAGCGGTTACTTGTGAAAGAATGAATAAAAACAAAGGCATTACTGACTGTGCTTTGTTTTTCTCATACCAGGAGGTTCAGTGATAAAGCTGGGTACCAATGAGGCAGTGGCACCTTTGAGGAGCTGGATATTCCTGTTCATTTGAAACAGTCAGAAAATATTTAAAATCTTTGAGATAATCTTAAAAATCAGAATTCCTCTTATAAGGGAAATCGTGGACATTATAAATCAGTGCTTTTCTTAAACCATTAATTTGTTTCTTCTGCAATATTTTTAAGAACAGGGAGAGCTGGCACACATCTCAGGCATCTAGTGCTTAGTCAATACACGCAGCCTTGGGATCCTGGTCTCTCAGAATGGAAAACTGAGCAGATTCCTTCCCATGTGATTTGGAACTTCTGCAAATCTGCACCCCCTTCTCCTTCATCTCCTCCATTTAACCGTGTGCTGGATTTGCAACCTTCCCCCAATGGTTGCACCCACAATGAGCTACAATCTCCTTCTTTCACCTTTCGGATGTGTCTTCCATTTCTTTTCCTCACTGCTGTCGCTCGATTGCCTTTATGAAAAGACTCCTTAGCACGTGCCTACGATGTTCTTGAACTTTGCATCCTCTCCTGTCACTGCCTTATTTCTCTCCCCGTTCTTCCATCCAGACGCTCAGAAATCAATCAGGCACTGATTACCCACTACAACTGCAGGAGAGAGGGGGGTCAGAGCTGCAGTTTCAAAAAGAAAAATTGTGGAGGAATTCAAACTTCAAAGGGGGGGTGTGGGGTGTGTCTCATTCCGTTGGATCAATTTGGACTGGGAACGTTGGAGTGACTTACTGTTCTCCAAAATGAATGCTCCCACCAGTCGATAGCTGAATAACTCAAACCTTGCAGAGCACATTTCATTTCAAACCCAGTAAAATGCCTACTTTGTCCTCTCTGGGAAAAACTAAATGGTATCAACAAAAGGAAGGGAGGGCTGTTATTATTTTAATTATTGTTATTGCTGGCAAATAAAGCACTGGAGAAATCTAAAGGTTTGTGTTCACAATCTGGCACATTCAAATAATGCAGATGCTATCACAGAAAATTATTTAAATGCCTAATCAGCCTATAGCCACAAAATAATAAGATGTTAAGCCAAGCGATCTTCGGGGTCACATTGGTTTATTCAACAGTTGATGCATTTCATACGATCACAGCAAGCAAACAGAATTGATTTAGAGCTGCTATTTATGGAGATGGGCTCACCAGGAGTTGTAACCATTCAGTCTCCTGGAAGACTGTCTCGCACCATATTACTAACGTGATGAAGACTGATGAACTTCTGTGATTATTTACCCTTGTTCGTGGCACCAACAGGTCAACTCCACTACGCCTTTCTGGTGAAATTTATGATCCTGTGTCTTTGCTCCCTGCTGGGAGGGGGTCACAGAAGAGTCTCTTCATGTGGGGAGTCTGGCTTGATTCGGGAGAAACCAAAACGCAAGGGGTGAGGGAACTGAGGAAAGGAAAGTTTGAGAAGAGTGAAAATTAAGGTCTGGAGGAGGCGGAGGCAGAGGAGGTGGTGCGTGGTGTTTTCAGCACGTGCTTAATGCTCAGGAACTCACACATCAGAAATAGGAGCCATATCTAAAATGCAAAGCAAACTTTGATCTCTCGGTTCTCTCAGATAATTTTGGAGGTTTCTTGAAAGGTTGGGAAAGCAGCCTGTGATTAAAACACATGAATCTAAAAAAAAAAAAAAAAAAGAAAAAAGAAAAAGAAAAAGAATTTACAAACAACAGAAAAGGCATCCCTGGTATACTGTGTTGTCTTGCCTTTGAAAGCCAGCCATGGGGAGATATTATCATGGGACGTGCCGCTTGAAGGGTAGCACGGGCTTGTTCTCATCCTTTGTGTGCCACAGCAGAAAATGTTACAACGTTCAGAAGGAGCATTTCAAAAATGTGTTCTTTGAATTGCAGTTTGCAAAAACAACAGTTGGTGGCACTTTGAAACAATTTTTTATTTCTAAATGTGCCCTTGCTGATTGTAGGTGTGTAGAGGATTACATTAAAATATTAAATCACTAGTCTACAGTGATTCAAATTACAGTAATGATACAAAACTTATCAGCTGCCTTCTGCACAGTGCACAGACAGCTTGAACAAACTGAATCTCAAGATCCCCATTTGTAAAAACAAGTGAAGGTGCTCAGGGAGATTAATTCTTCTTAAAAAAAAAATGTCAGAGAGAAATTACCAGAAAAGACGGTAATGACAAAGACAGCAGGGGAAGCCACTGCAGACCTGTGTGGTTTGCTCCAGCCCTCAAAGGCACCAAGGCCTGCACTGGGATGGCACGAGTCTTGCCTTCACTGAGTTTATGTTTTGAAAAGGAATTTTTTTCTAATCATAGCAATGATGTGCATGGAGGACCACGAGGATGATCAGAGGGATGGAGCACCTCTCGTATGAAGACAGGTTGAGAGAGCTGGGGTTGTTCAGCCTGGAGAAGAGAAGTCTCCAGGGAGACCTTATAACAGCCTCTCAATATCTGAGGGGAGCTACAGCAGAGCTGGGGAGGGACTGTTTATGAGGAAGTGTAGCGACAGGACAAGGGGCAACGGTTTTATATTGTCAGAGGGGAGATTTAGATTAGACACCAGAAAGAAATCCTTTGCTGTGAGGGTGGTGAGACACTGGAACAGGTTGCCCAGGGAAGTCGTGGCTGCTGTATCCCTGGAGGGGTTCAAGGCCAGGGCAGAGGGGTTGTAACTCGATGATCTTTAGGGTCCCTTCCAACTCAAACCATTCTATGATTCTGTGGCATATAACACACATATAGACTTCTCTTTTTTTAATCAGCACCCGCCAGGTAAAAAGACATTTCCTGGGGTTTTAATACCCAAGAAATAGGAGAGAAAAGAACAGACAAAGAGAGACTGCCATGGCCATTCATACCAGCAGAATCAAGACTCATCTGTTGTGTCTCTATCCACCATGGGCAATTATACCTCCTGCATGTCTGATATCTCGGAGGCAAACCTAGGTATCACCAGAGAAAACTGATGGTTTGACAGATATTTTCTGTAGGTCATCACATGCTTTGAATACGTGACTTTTAAAATACGTAACCAGCAAAACCTTTTTCCTTAGAGATTACATAAGGGCCTATTTTTCCACAGGACAGTTTCTCTTGAGCCTTTTTCATTCCAGAAGGGACAGGTCACCTCTTGATCACAGAGGAAGCCCTGAACACCAGGATGACTTGCTGCATTGATTGTGGCTGTTTGTACAAAGGCCTGGAAGACCAGACCACAGATGGTCCTTGGCAATCTTTACCGCTTGGCCAAAGGACCTCCAGTGCCTTCTGTTCCACCTCTAATTCTTCCATATTGGAAATGAGAAGTCTATGTCAACAGAGGATAATAAATCTGGAACTGCTACTGGGCTCTGCCTCTCACCATTATTCTGTGTATCAGTTGGAAATGATTCCTGTTTGCTGTGTTGGCCCTGAACATGTTGGTCGTGACAGTATAATCCGTAAGTGATTCTTATTTAGGTTTCTATATTACATGTTTTGCAGTTGTTAATAGTTCTTGGTTCTTTATATTGGCCAGTTTGTGTTCTGTGGCAACATGTTTCACTGAATTTCACTGAATTTTTTTTTAGAGTTGGAAGGGACCATAGAGATCATCTAGTCCAACTCAACTTCAGGCAAATGTTGCTTGATGCATTCCCACAAGAAACCTTCTGGATGCTTGATATCCTTGCACACCCCTTCCTGCAGCAGAATACGCTTGTGCTTCAATTTGAGGTGATGTTTTGAGGCTTCTCAAGACAGTTCTCTCATCTGCACCCTTGAGAAATGGTTTGCTGATGCTGACGTTGTTCTCTGGTATGCCTGATCTTGTGCTTGCAGGTGGCTCAGGAATTCTTTGTTTAGGTATTTTGTATACCTGCCTGGATGGCAAATCAATTTCCACACAGTTTTTAGCTCAGCTGTGGATGCAGAAATACCTATTTCCTATTACCTGACTTTTACCTTGCCTGCATGTAGACTTATGACCCACCCAGCCACGGTAGGCATTTCTGCCTCAGCAGGTACTGTCCTTCATTACATTTTTGACCTGCAGGCTTGATTATTTGTATCATGCTAGATATGATTATTTTTACCATATTCTGTCTCTGGGCAGCCGTAGCAGTTGTGCAACTGCTCCCACCGGGGTGCTTGGCGATGGTGTTTCTTCAGCTGGAAGTTTGGGGCTGCAACCTGGGGCTCCCCATCTCTAATCTGTTGTGGTTTTTGGGGTCAGATTTTTTGAAGAGCATCATCATTCTGGTCTCAGAGTCCTGTCATTGCCCACAATTTCTGACCTACCAACCATTCCCATAGGCTGGCTGTTTTGAATAATTTAGCTTACTATTAATAGCGGCTCTAAGTGCCTGTTCTGAGTACGTGTAAATCAGTGTCTCCTCCAGGACTTTCTTGCAGCTCTGGTCCAGGACCCAATTTCTTCTTCCTTGTGATCCCTCAACACTCTGCTCTGCTCCACTGGGTGTCTGTTCTCAGATGAGCATCAGGTGGACCATATGCTGAGTGAGTAAAAGTGCATGATATTTTTCACTCCCTTATTGTACTCTCCGAGGGCGAGAGACGATTGAGGTGGCTGCATTTGGTAGATGGGAATGGCCTTCTGTAGCATTTGAAAAGCCCAGCTCTCTTTCTACTGATTATAGATCTCCCATTATAGGTGATATATGTAATTATATTAAGTGTATGGGATCACTCTCACCCTCCTGTATTCCTTCTTTCTCTTTGTCCCTTCCCTTCCCCTTGTTACTTCCTCCCTAGGCCAGGTGCCAAAAATGCTGGCAAGGCAGTATCTCAGCTACCAGCTTAAATTGTCAAACTGGCTTCCACCTCTCTCATTACAGAGAGCACTGTCGTTAAAATTCCTCTTATTCTGGGCGGCAGTAGTATTTTAAACTCAGAACTATGTAAAGAATTGGCGATAACGCCGAACTGCTGAGCTGCGAAGGGGTGGTTACAGACCAAGTGAGGAAATGTTTGCATAAATCCTATGTAGGCAGATTCTCACCTAGAAAAAGCCGGCGTTTCTGCCAAAATATTCAGCATCTCTCTGGCATCCACCACAAGAAAATTGTCAGACTTGATTGGTCCAGCAGGGAAAGGCTTTTGCTTTCATTTCGGTGCGTTTGGTGCCAGCGTATTTCCCTGGCAGCGATGTGAGAGGTGACCGGGTGAGTTCATTGACCGTGGAGATGCCTACGCAGGGAACATCTTTCCTCCTTCTTCTTCAACAGAGGTGAGTGGAAGCCTGCAGTTGCTCCTGAGGAGGATGGGTTGCTGGTGTGCCCAGTTTATTTTATAAAGCTCCCAGTTTGTATGGGTTGGTGCTGCTTAAGCATCGCAGGTGGTGGGATGGGTGAGTCCAGGCTCCAGGTGAGTCCATCCATCTCACATCAGAGATGAGAAGCCTGGGAGACATCGTGGCTGGGGAGGCTCAGCTTAAAGTGTGCCATGTTTCTCTTCTTATATCAACAACGCTAAAATTCAGATATTTCAGGGGCACCAGAGTCACAAAGTCCTGTTTAACACTTTGGTAACTGATTCTGCATTTACTAAACCAGGGAAACTTGATTAACTTGTTCTTCTCTTCTGCTGTGTCTGTTTTGTTGAGCATTAGGGGGCAATAGGAGGAGAGGGGAGAGAATATAGATGCCAACATTTATATATAGACCTGGATAGGCTTGTTCATGGCTTCCTTCCAGACCTGTGGATGTTGAAACAATGGGACTGCAGTGGGAGACTCACTTGGTTTTGATTAAAGGTGGAGAATTATGAAGAAAGTGGAGCTCCAGTGAGAGCTTCAGCCTTAAAAATGTTTTCATTTGTCAGTTGTTATCAACTAATCAAGCATAATCATGAGCAGGGAGACTAAGGATGAGGCTAAAATGGACATGCTGATGAGACACAAAGATGGGACGGGTTTGCTTCAGGTAATGAATTATTGTCAAGGGGAATAATGAGGCACAGCGTTATCCAGGGAGAGTAAGGAAAGTGTTTTATGAAGGCTGACTGTGGAGCTGCTGACCTTAACACAGAAGGATTTCTTATACCATACTAAATGTGTAAATTGAATATTAAAGAGAAGAAAAAAAAAACACCAAAGTGAAACGTGGTATCTTTTGATTTGTTAATGGAGAAATGCTGCACAGCATGTCTCATATGCAGTATGGCAAGTGTCAGTAAGCACTAGGAATGAGAGGGAAAACAGACATCCTTTGGGAGATGGAGTGTATGGGGCATTGGGAATCTTCTTGCACTGAATCAGCGTTGGTTGGTTCGGTTGACTTCAATATGAAGACATTTTCTTAACATTCCCATTTTTTACAGAACTGATACTTACATTTCTCAGCAATCTCATTAACTGCTGTGTTCTCTGTCCAAAAACATCTATTTAAACATCTCCCTGCCCAGGTGACACTGGAGATCTCTTTGGCTTTGCAGATCTGAGAATCTGAGAATTATTTTCCCATTTTAACGTGAATCCAGCTGCCATGGCCAGCATCTTCGTTGCCCCACGTCGGCACGCGTACATGCTAAATCCATTATTCATGCTTTCTGCACATCATTGGCAGAAATGTGCTCCTTCAGAACTAGGTTGTCATTACACAACCTCACCTCAGCAGCTGCAGTGCTGTCGGTGCACATACGCAGCACGGCTCGAAAGGAATGAAAACATTTTTATGGAGCACTTATTTTCAGGTAGCACCATATGTTACATATGTTGTGAGTCTGAAAGTATTAAAAGCTGACTTGTTTTTATCACTTGCTGTTTGGGAGCTGGTCTGTTAATGACAGGCAAACAAGCCACTAATGATGCCTCAATAAAATAACACAACATAATAGCTGGTTCCTGTGGGTCATTGCACATTTAGAACAGCTTCTTCTGAAACAGAAGAAGAGAATCTTCTTTTAATGTGTAGACCTTAGAAAATATACTCACAGGTCCTATATTCTCATCTGCAAACCCTTCCTGATCTGGGGGAGCAGTGGCCCTATACTTGAAGGCTGCTCATGGGAGTAAAGCCTCATGACATATCCACTTTTCTCTTGTCTATCCAAAACCAAACCAACATGCTTTCTGCATAGAAGACTTTTTTTTTTAGAAAAAAAACAACAAGCCAAACAAAAAAAAACAACCAACCCAAACAAACAGGTGAACAATATTCTGGTATCTCTTAACCCCATTCAGGCCAAAAAGTCAGAAAAAAACAAACTTTAAAAGCTTTTGAGGTTTCTGGACAGGCACAGGCTTTTGCAGATGCTGTCAGATTTTTGATTTCACTTTGTCTTCCTGGGTGAGACAGTCACTCAAAAGCGGGATCGATGGCTTTGATCAATACCTCGCCCCAAATTGTGAAAGGTGATATATCATTGTCTCCCCGCGTGGGGAGGATTTGGCCAACAGGCATTCCTTGCTTTGGAGTCACGCCCAGAGGATTCGAGCAGGAAGGGAATGCCACCCGGCTGGGCAGGCACAAAATAAAATAGCCCACCCTCACCCTTGAAATGGAAATGAGCTGTGATAGCAGAAAAAATGCAGAGAACGAGGGCAAAACGTTGCTTGCTTCCTACTAACCTTAAAGTCATAGAATGGTTTGGGTTGGAAGGGACCTTAAAGGCCATCCAGTGCCACCACTGCCCTGAGCAGGGACACCTCCCACCAGAGCAGGTTGCTCCAAGCC
>BJBW01009958.1:4967-26531 GCA_004320125.1 Scolopax mira
CACCTTGGCCAAGCAGCAGCAGGTCCCTGGCAGGCACGGCCACACCGCTGCAGCCCCCAGCTCCACTTCTGGGTACCTCTGTGAGAGCTGGGACTCATTACCCAACGTGCCATGTAATCAGACTCATTGGCAAGTGCTATCAAACGGTAATTATTGCAATTTGCATAAATATAGGTGAGCTCAGCAGCTGCTCCCTCCAAGCCTGGGCGCAGTGTGTGTGTGTCTGTGCTGAACAGCAATTTTAGGGGAAGAACCAGGGGGAAATGGGGGTGGAGGAGGAAGCCATGGGGTTGTGTGGCATCACCCTTTGCTCGCCCAGGGAGGTGCCCTGCACCTTGTCCCTCCAAGATGCCCCCTTTGGGGTTGAACTGCTGAGCAATGGAAATGTTGGATGTCTCCAACCCCTCCAACCTACTCAGGCACATTTTGGGTCTCTTCACCTCTGCCCTCTCCTGGCAGAACACCTCCCCAGAGGTGGTGTGCAATTCTCACAGGATGGGAATTCAATAAACCAGGAGCATTTCATTGCCTACTCAACCCCTAAGCAGGCTCTTAAATCCACAACTTTATTCAATTTTAGCTCCATTCAAATGAACTCTTGGTTTAAGCCCCCGGCTGGGGTGTTGCTCGGGGACGATGCTGAGGCTCTGGAGCAGAGACAGGGAAGATATTTTTTGTCTTCTTGCTATAACTGGGAGCTTTTTTCTTTTGCTGCACACGAAATCTGTTATTGGCTGCCGGTGACAGCAGAACCAAAGGTTATAGATGCGTGCAATTCTTTCTTTGATTTGATTTGGAAAAGGAGAAGAGGGAGGTTAAAAAAAAAAAAAAAGAAAAGAAAAAAGAAAAGCAGTAGTTTAAGTTTTCAAATGAAAAGAAAGGGAACTAGCAATTCATCGGGTTTTGACAGAGCACTCCATCATTTGCTCCTCTTCCAGGAACAAAAGCGAATTTGCAGGAAAACAAAAAAAAAAAGACAATGGGAGGTACAAACTTTTTTTTCCGAAGGGAAACAGTTTTCTCTTGTTTTAACAAATGGGAAGAAGGAATGCAAACACACACACAGGTGCTCTTCCCCTGAGCCCTGGCTTTTCCTCTCTGTCTTCTCAAGGGAACTCCAGGGCACGGACACGTGCACCCCCCCCCTCCTCCCCATCCACCCCCCCACCAGCTGCTGGTACCTACCAGTCACTTCTCCTTTCGAAATAATTACTGTCTGTAGTGGGTTTGGAGAGGGCTGAGGTCACGCCACACATAATAATGAAGGGGAGAAAGGCAGTTGGTGGTGAAATCCTCTCCTGGTGGCACCACGCGTTTGTTATATTATAAAACGATGCTGTTCCACCCACACCCTTGATGAGGTACTTTTGGAGTGTTTCCTTGCTGCATAAATACCCTGGCTACATTAGGAAAGCTGCAAGAAGGTTGCCAGAGGTTGGGCTTTACAAAAAACACCCTTGAAAATAATGATTTTTGCTTTGGCCCAGTTTCTTCTGGCTCTTTCTTCCGCACTGAGATGCAATCAGAGGGCAGCGTGTTGTACGTAGCCCCTTACCAAGTAGTCTATGGGAGAAACGTGATGAAAACGTTGGGTGGAGATGGCACTCGAAGGCTTTTTTTTGGCATTCAAAGAAGTTCTGGCTTGGCTGCTGAGGAGGCTGGAACGTGTGACCCACGTTGTGGTGCTGATGGATTAAAACCGATGGGCGATTGGATTCACGGGGTTGGAAATTGCGTCTTGGAGATCATCATGACCATCTGGCTGCTCTCTAATGAGCTCAGCTTGATTACACTCCGTGCTGGGCACGTGCTTTCTGGACAACACCCCCCCTCCTTCTTCTCCACAACTTCTACATCCATCTTAGGTCAACAACCCCCAAAGCTCTTTTTGCGAAAAATTGTTTCCTGATGCCCAGATTAAGTATAAATATAAAATAACCAACCAGGGAAAACATGGATCCGAGCGTGGAGCTCAGTTCTATTTTCACAAGAAGGGGTTCTGTGGTCCCTTTTCTCCCCAAATGGCAGAACCCCTCACAAAGTGAAATTCAGGTTCCCGCAAGCCGTAATGGATTAAAAATGCTCATGGAGCTTTTATGAAGGAAAAATCACTATAATCATCCTCAAAATCTCCACCTTACAGATGTACTTAGCGAAAACGTATTATATGCATAGGGAATGTTTACTTACTGTTTTGCTTAAAACTGCTTGTTTGATGCAGAAATATTTAATGGAAATGTATATTATACACAGAATTAATTTACCATTTCGCTTAAATAATTCCTTCCAGAGAGATGGAAAGTTGTTTATGATAAAAAGTAATGTTTTCATGTTTTTTTCACTAAATTCTACGTGAATTTAGGGAAACATTGAATAAACCTTTTTTTTTTTCCATGGAGATCTTTATAGGGCTGGTAGGTATCATATCCTCAAATTATTTTATTGGTGACCACCTTGGATGGCCAGCATTTGCCCTGGGAATCATGGCTCAGTGATGCTGAAGCACAGGGATATAAAAATGAGCAAAATCCAATTTTTATGAGGGTGAAGCATCACTTTGCTTTATGTTTCACGTTCACCAAATTTCAGCTTTTGGGGAAGAAAACTGGGAAGCATAAAGGGCAAAAAGCCCCTGGTGTGATGGGAGATGCTGTGACAGAGAGCGACAGGAGGAAAAGCTTTAAAATTTGACTTGTATTTCACAGCCACAAGACTCCTGACAAGGTAAAGCTCCTCTCAACTCCCTCCCCAAAGACAATTCCCAGGAAACGTAAGGAAAAGGAAACCATTTGATTGATTGAACTGGGGGCTGGGGATTGAATTACTTGAAAGGGATTGGAAAAGCTGTTTGGGTTTGTTGGGCTGGTTGTTTTTTTTTTTTTCCCCTCATCCATAAGCACAAGCTTAAATACGCAGCACGTGTAACGAAACGGCCCGGACGGAGTGATTGAGACCACACTGGGTAAAATAGAGAAACTAAATTAAAAGCAGTCATACTTAGCAACGAAAACATGTATTAGGCTGTTAACACTCTCTGGACAGGGTGCCATTTTTTAGAGATGAGGAAGACGTTAATAAGTGTAATACAAACACGCCATCGTCGCTTTTTGGCAGATAATTGAGTGCACCAGCGCTTTCCTGTCTAATTTTCATGGAGCTCCATTTGTCTTTTCTCCAGCTCCAGAGTGTTCACCAGGCTTTGGGTCACGTTATTTCCATCGATCTCAGTGCAAACCCTTCTTTACCATATGGACAAGGGTCTACTATCCTATAAGACATGGTGGTTTTGGGGTGTGCAGCTTGTCCCCCCATCCCTCCTCGCCCAGCAGCCCCTGGACACCGGGCAGGAGAAGCCATAAATGATATTTTCCAGCCTAAAAGCTGGTGGGAAAGGAGGCTGGTTGCATTTCTGCAGTAATAACCCCCTGTGTCCCTTGAGTTCCAGCATCTGGACACCCACAAACTTCTTCACTTGCATTTTGGAAATGTATGCACAAAAGGTTGAGCACTGACTCTGAAACAGGAACAGAGGAAGAACTCAAAATACACCATTTAAAAAAGCAAAGGAAAAAGGAAAAGCTCGCTCTCTTTTTTTTTTTAATCACTTACACATCAAAATTCTCATAGCAAAAATTCTCCGAGCAAAACTCTGAGCTCTAGGAATGGAAGACACCAGGTGTTTCAGAGAAGTGATGTTTAAGAAGGGTGATCTGACATCAGGCTTTGGAACTGGGCTCCTGCTTGGCCACCAGGTGGACTTCATTGCTTCTAACGAGCTGATCCTGCTCGGTCCTGGCAGAATGAGGGCAGGGCCAAATTTGGCACACATGGGCTTAATTAAGTTAGTTTATTTAATAAGAGCAGGGTAGAAGTTTGGTCTTTTTTGTATTCTGGAAGGCTGTGGTGGTTTGGTTTCTTCTCTGGGTTGGTGAGGAGCTGCTTTTTGCTTCTAAGGTAAGAGTGAAGAGCTTTGTAGAGGTGGTGGTTGCTTTGCACCTTTCCTATCTTCTCTTATATTCTCACTGCAGGAGAAGGATTAACAACCCAAGACTAAATTAATATCTGTGTTTCAGGCAGAGAACAATTGAAATCCTTGGTTTTAGTGGAATTGTTCCTTATTTATGCAGGTGTGGGTGGGATTATAATAAATGTTTATGGACCTTTTTTTCCCTTGTGATGCGGTATCTTCTGGCTTGAATTTTCTTATGTGCCAATTTTATATGTTGGTGTTTTCCCTGAGCTTTATGGGTTTGCTCTTGAGTTGGGGGAGTCCTGGTTACTGAGACATTGCAGGCTTTTAGTGGAAACTTAGTGGCCCAGGAGGAAAAAAATAATAATGTATTTGCTCACCCTTCTTCTAAAGATGATTGATAATGCAAATAAAGACATAAAAATCTACTGTTATTTTACATGACCTGTCAAAAGAACTCCATTTACATGGTGAAACTGCCAGAGAGAAGCAAGGTCCTACACAGTTGTTACCTGGTGTAGCTTCATGTAGGAACTGAGGCCCACATCAAGTAGGACGAGGAATTTTCCAGTATTTTTCAAAATACTCTTGCTGCTTGGTGCATGGGAAGTTTATTTTTTTCGTGATAAGCACAAAGCTGCAGAGTATCTCTGAAAGTTTTCCATCCTTGGGTGGAAGTATGGGAAAGATAAATAGCTGCTGAGCAATTGTTTGGCAGAACTTAATTGCAAGAAGCAGTTGGAGGAAAAAGAGCTGCGGAAAACAAGGAGGGGACAATAGTGGCCCAGGAGCCTTGTTGAGCTCAACTCCAGCCCTTTCCAAGTGAGAGGGAAAAGAAGAAGGTGGTAAACAATTGAAATAGTCAGTGATCTGAGTGGAAATAATAATATTTGGGGTTATGTGGTAGGGAAATAGTTGATGTGATGACTGCAACATGTTCTTGGGGACCGGGTGGGGAATAAGGGTGTTTTGAGATGTGGTTTTCTGCTCTAGTGTGGTAGGCGTGTCAAAGGGGGTTTTAAACAGAAAACTAGGATGGGTTTTAGTAATTCTGGGATGGGGAAACTGATATGGATCTATGGATTAGCTGTGGGGCAAGCTCACTGGGTGGACTCCCTCAGCCTCTGCCCAAAACAGAGGAATTCAATCTGAGTTTTCTCATGTCACTTAGATCTGGGAGGCACTTGCTGGACTTTTCAGGCCCTCGGTTACAAAGCTTCCTTAGAAATCTTGAAATATGATGCTTTCCTAATGTGGAAACTGTGTCCTGAACTCTGGATAATTGAATATTGACCTCATTTCAATAGACAAAGAGGTGATGACTGGTTGGAAATCCATCAGCTCAATTGGTCAGGTTATATCAACGCTTCCTTTGTGTGGGAAAGAAAATGGCATTGACCACTGATGCATAATTTTTGGGGCTGTTAAAGGTTGAGTTACCCGAAGCTTTAAATCACTGCGGATGTAAGTGAATGGAAATTAAATCTGAAGTGCTGGGGGGGTGGGAAAAATGAATTGGGGAAGAGCATCCTATTGAGCGCTCCCAAAATCTTGAGCCGAATGGCAAACCTATAAAAACATTGCTGTAGAAGCGTACAAAAGATGGGAAAGTGGGATAAATGGGAATGAATGGGGTTCAGATTTGTCTCTGACATGTAAGAGAACGCAGAGGGGATTGATGACATATGGGGCAAATTGACTGTGATTGCTGTGAAACAAATAACTGTGTGGGGTCTGAGCTTATGGCTTTTTGTGGATGGTACAGAGATGACTGGGAGTTGAGGAGTGATGGGAGCGTTTTGGTTGCTCCTGGTCTGTACCTGGATGGTGATGGAAAAGGTGGAAAATGGTGGGGGAGAGGATTCAGATTAAGTCACGTATTTTCATACCACAGGGGAGTGTCCCCAAGTTATTTTATACAGTGTTTACATCTTGTTACTGCTGAATTTTTTTGGAATTGCTTCCAAAGTAACCCAAAAAGCTGAAGTGTATTGCTCAGTTCATTGGAGTCAGATCTGAACTGCAGACACCATAAGAAAATTCATGAAACCATCTGAGAAGCTTCACGGTTTAGGTTTTTACTGAAGGAAAAAATCCAATTGATCTTGAAGAAAAGACTTGTAAACAACCTCCTCCCACAAATTCTGTCAGCTTTCATCCCTCAGCAAGTATTTAGAGCAAGAGGCTTGAAAACCCCTTGCCCCAGGGGAAGGGGCAGGGGGAACTTTTGATGGTGGTGTTAACCCAACCTTGTCTACAGCCGCTTGAATGAGCTCCTCTAACATGCGATACAAGCGGCGTGAAATGTCAATACCAGTCAGTGTAACACTCGAGTGGTTTCTGACATAGGAAAGGAGAAGGATGGTTGATCTTTAGCCAGTTGTTTGGTTTTTTTGTTGTTTGCTTTTTTTTTTTTTCCGTCTGAAAGATTTCTCCTTGGCACTTGACAGCTCCTTGCAGCTATGCTCCATCATCCCCCTCTTGAGGTCTCACTGGTGTTTCTAGTGAAGTTGGGCTTAACTGTACTGTGTGGGATTAGGACTCCAAAATGCTGCCCAGAATCCTGAAGAAACCTATGGTCTTCTGGCAGGGTCACATGGTTTTTTTTTTTGTGTATCTGTTATCCAGATCATCTACATCTTGGGCAACCTTAAAGCTTCTTGCTCTGGCCCTGATCTTGGTTGCACCAAGCATGGCTGGAATTTCTGAGCTAATTACTCTCAGCCTGAGTTCATTTTGGCAGTAGAGAAAATGTTAATGCTTGGATCCTCTTCTCAGGTGATTTTCAAGTGGTTTCTGGGACCAGGCAGCTCAAATGAGTGCATTGTAGGTCTGGTGGCTTGTCTCCTTGGGATTTGGCATGTGGTCTTTTTTCTCTCCCTCCCCAAGTTGTCTTTTAATTCTTCTCTGGTCCTGGGTGTACTTACAGGAAACATTTAAGGAACACCTTTCTGGGAAAGTGTCTTAAGAGGTGAAGCTTTATGGCATGAACCTCCTATGGGAGAAGGGCATCTGCAGGTAGGAAGAGCTTGAGACCCTGGGGCAGGTCAAGGACCACTACATGTGGCAACAGATCTACAGATGAAAAATTATTTCTGGGTCACCTCTGCAAAACTTCTTGCATTTAGGCTCCTTTGTTGCTGTTCTGGGAGCTGCTGGTACTACATCTACCATATGCTCTTTGTGGCAAACTGGGCAAAATCTGCATGTGAACACTGGTTTTGTCTCCTATTTCTAGTAACCTAGTGCCTCCACCAGAGCAGATGCAATCTGCTCAAATGTAAAAACGATCTCTCTTGGAAAAAAAAATATTCATGTAGACAGGCTTGAAATAGACGTGCTATTTGTGCTGTGAAAGAATAAATTCATTCTTGAGCTGAAATAGCTGTGAGGAGAGCGGTGGCAGAGATGTGTTGAGGCAGCAGCTGTGACCATGGGAGGTGACAGATGGGAAGGAAGACGTGTGGTTTGGTCATGAGAGGTGTCCTGAAATGGGGAAGAGGGGTGAGAATTGCATCTCTTATGTCCCTTGCTCTTGCCACAGCAACCCATAGGCTGTGTTGACTCGTGAACTGGGATGTGCATGGGTTTGGTTGGCCCTTTCTTAACCAAGATCTTCTGTGGTGGAGCATGAGGCCTTCTACTCTCCAGCAATGGGCAATCTCTGACTTAGTGACTGCTTCTTTAAGAGTTCCTATCCTTGTGTATGCTGCTCTATGGGCAGTAGTTCTATAGGAATAGGAGTGTTTTCTTTCTTTCACCTTTAACTGCAAGTTCTTGTTGTCTTTATCAACCTGTGGTGAAGAATGTGCATTTTCACAGTGGCCATAGCGCTAGGAGACCCTGGTTTGAAAAATCCAACCATAATCTGGCTCAAATGGCATTATATTTTTTTTTCTTAGCATGGTGGCCTCAAACAGCAGGTAGAAGGAAGGCTCCTTATTGCAGTGGGGTTGGTGGGAAGGTATGGTTTATAATGGGCAGCAAGGGAAAGGCACAGCTTGCCTTGATGTCTTGCCATGTGCTGCTTTTCCAGCCCTAAGGAACAAGGGGAGACCCATGACAGATTTCACAGACCTGATGTGTAATGTCATTAAGACTCAATTAAGAGTCTTGTGGAAATAATTTTAACCTGATTCCTGTCCCAGACTGATTATTGGAAATTATCTCGTTTCCCTGAGAGGGGGAACTCCTGTCATGGGAAAGGCTCTTTATCAAATTGTAGGTTTCAATATTCAGTAAAACCAGCCTCAGATGACATTTTTTTCTCCAAAAGACTGCAGGAAAATGCAAAGAGGAGAGAGCTATGAAAAAAATAACCAGCTTAGCTGCTACACACCTGTGGGTTTCCAGTGGGGGTACCATGCCAGACATGTAAGATGTGGAAAAGGTAGTGGTGTAGAGAAGAAAGGGATGTCTGAGTTGCCTTCATAGGTGATTTTTCTGCTGACATGTGGAACAATCTGGTCTACAAACCAGGATGAATGATGGGGACAGTAGTGTCCCTCATAAGATGAGCTGCATGGGGTTTAGCTGTGGGTCCCCAGAGCACCCTGTTGGTCTTTCTCCCTGATTTGGAGCCAGAGTGAGAGTGGGTAGAGATTACCAAGCCCTGAAGTCCTGTGCTGAAGGCTTGAAACTTCTTTAGGGTTTTCATCTGGCTTATTCCAAAATCTTCATTCTATCAATGAAAAGTTAAGTATTTAATTTTCCATTTGCTCTGTGGTTCTTGGTTATTTCGCGGAGAAGCTCTGTGGGGCTGTGACTCCCTGCACATCTTCTCTAGCACCTGGGACTTGCAAAATGAAGATGATTCTTGGAGGACAAGGCTTTCTAATGGGACCTGTGGTGTTATAAAACCATATGACTCACGCGAGGGCAGGCAGACAGACCAGGCTTTCCATAAAGATTGAAATATATGAATTCTGGGATGCTTAGTTTGGAAGAGAGAAAGAGGCTGGGCCTACAACCTCCATATAGCATCAAAAGGGCAGTTTTTGTGATGTTTCTAAGTGTCCTGTGCTTGTGGTACCCAATGGGAGAGCTTGGCTGTGGGATCTGTTCAGGTGAGGAATCGCAGGCTCTTGGAGAAAAGGCATTTCAAGTTAGGAAAATGAAATTGGGTTGAGATGACTTGGAACAAATTGTATTTGTCTCACTCTGGGAAGCCAGGACAAAACATTTAAGTTTGAGGGCCTCTGAGATTTTTTTCTTAATAGCATGAAATATTTTTTTTAAAAATAATCAATACATTTCTTTGAAGTAATTCGAGTTGTGTTCAAATCGCCTCTTCAGAACTTGATTTATCTTGCCAAATCATGAATCTCAGGGTGCTTTGGTAGAAGGAAAAGAATTTTCTTACCAGGCTTGATCTGAATGGGTGTCCCATTCAGTGGTGCCCCTGTGAGAACACTTGAACTGACCTGCCAAGGACATAACCATAACACTGCATCCTCCTGTTGTGTCTGTGTCTCCCAAAGGTGCCAGAAAGGGACCAACAGAGCCCTGGTAACGTGGGTTTGTGCTCTGTTAGAAGAAAGTAAGGTCAGTTTTTCTGTAAGAAAAAGATGGATGAACTGGTTATAACCTTCCCAGAAAAACAGAAGTTCTAATGGGGAGAATGCATCATAAAAATCAGAAGTTTCACTAAAAGACAAAGCTTGAAGCCGGTAATTGCAGACTAGGCAGAGGAGGCATGTATCATGCTGGGAGGGTAATTAACACAGGGAATGTCCTTTCTAGGGTTGTGATGGGATTTGATCAAAACTGGAGCTTAATATTGACTTAAAACAAAGCCTGTAACTGCATTCCAGGCTATGGTGCAATGGAGGAATTGCTCAGCTCTATAAAATGTGGAAGTCAGTTAAGTGATTACCGGGTTTCCTTCAGCATAAAATCAACAAAGATTTCATTGTAGGAGTGTGAGCAAGATCAGGAAAGGAATTAAAAGGGACTGAAGGGAACCTGATGTTTGCCTGATGTGAGAGTGCCATTATTTTCCCTGCGTGGGGAGTAAAAACCAAACAGATGAAATAGATTGGCAAGGATAAATTTCCATTCATTACAATCCTGAGAGAGAATTTCTCACAATTTGTCCCGTGCAGAGCCTTAGATGTTGGAATTGATTTTCCCTTGGGGGAGATCTTGCAGAAAAATTGAATGTGAAAATTTGTAGTTGTCTGGGAGCACAAACCACACAAATGCAGGCTGGGCCAAAGAAGAAATTGGCTGCTTGAAGCACCTTTCTCTTCATAAATCACAGAAGGATATAGGGTTGGAAAGGACCTCTGGAGATCATCTAGTCCAACCCCTGCTTCCAAAGCAGGTTCACCCAGAGTAGGTTACAAAGGGCAAGTCTCTAATATCCCCCTTTCCCATCCCTGGGGATGTTTTGCTCTCAAAGAGAGAGGCAAAAGCAAATTTTGGTTGGATGATCCATCAGCCTTTCTCCACTACATGGTCCCAGTTATCTGCTCTTCCAGTTTCTAACGTCAGGGATTACCACAAAGCTGGGTGGTGTGAGGAAACCAGCTTCAAGTTACTTCAGAGGGGTAAAATATCTAAAGACTATTAGAATGAATATACTCCTGAAAATTGTATTTTATCGTAAATGTTAGATTGAGGTCTTTATGAGGTTGAGGGGAAAAGGAGTTCCCTTCTGAGAAAAATGAGGGGAGAAAAAGTAGAGAAAATAGGGTTTTTTTCAGAGGATTCCCTCAAATTCTCCTGGCTGTAAGCATCCTTTGTACCCTGCCAAGCAGAAGATGCTGCTGAGAAGGTTTCTTTCCTTCTTCTAGCTTTCCTGCAGCTCCCTGGGCTATTTCCACCCTATGGTCATTGACTTCTCTGGTCTGAGAGACCAGATCTGGATTGTTTTCTAAAGGATGTTCCACCTGTAGAAAGTTTGGGGTGGTTTCTTTTGGTTTTTTGAAACCAAGGTTATGCCACAAGCAAGTGCTGCAGAAGTGTTATGTGCTGTGTGACACAGTGACATCCCAGGTGTGACAAGTTGTGCAAGGCAGGGGCTGATTCCCTCTCCTGGAGTGATGCTGAAAGATTATGGTCCAACATAGAAGCCCTGCAAGAGGTTTGGAAGAAGTTTAGGAAGAAGCAGGTGCTGGGACCGTTGACTCAGGTGTCTGAAGATGGAAATGGAGATGCTGGTGTGTGAGACCATCGCTGGCTGGACCCACAAGTCCTTATCTTGCTATTGCTCAGCCCTTGGTACCCTCTTTTCCTTTTCTTCATGGGCAACGAGTCTCTCCAGCACTTTTTGGGCTGCTCTGCTAGATGGTGCTGTTGCCCTGGTTTCTGAGAGGAGTTTGCCAGCTTGGTCCTCGGAGGAGAATTAATGCTTATTCAATTAATATCCACCCCATATAATAGAGCCTGTGGAAAATATGCTGTGCTCTGGAAACTGTGGAAAGCTGCTCGGAGCACATCTGCTGCCAAACCACCCTCCTCGCCAGCCAAAACCCTGCTCTGAAACGGGTCAAATCTCCCCCTGAATCTGGTCCCGGCCTGGGAAGCTTTCCTGATGTGAGCGTAGGGTCTCATGTGGTTGGAAGGACTGGTGCTGCTGTCCAAGCAGCATCCTTAATCTCCTGGCATTAAAGGAACAAGGAAAAACAAACTCGATGGGGATGTCAGGAGATTAGGACAAGAAGCCACCAGCGCTTTGCCAGCTGTTAAAATATTATTTTAGCTTGATTTCAACAGTAAGCTGGGAGATCGGAGGGGAAAGTGCTTTTAAATTTTATCAGGGAGAAGTCAGCCCCGAGTTAGTTCTCAGCAAACCTGGAAGAACTTCACTGCACTCAATGATGGTGTTTAATATTCATGCGAGTCTTTTCTTTGAGGAATGTCCCCAAACACTACTTGAGCTCTCCACGCAGTGCCAGGGAAAGGCACTTATTGCTCGGGCAGAAAAGACTAATAACTAATATGCTTCCTGGCAATTAAAGCGGCAGCGAGATCTCCTTGAGGGACCGAGGTGTAAACATTTGAAAACCGGTGAGATCTTTAGGACTGGCAAAGAGCTTGAGACAATATTAGGACTAGAGCTGCTAAACATCCATAAAACCAACTTTTAGACACCTGAGCCCAATATTCAGCCTGCAAGTGCCAGAAACACTCACGTTTCTGCTGCTGCTGCTGTTTTTGCCCAACCATCCAGGGTCTGCTGCAGGGGAGAGTGTTGAGGCTGGACCCAAACTGGACCTAATTGAAGCATTTTTCTCTTAGCGCAGCTACTGCGAGGGTCAGAGGCAGATCTATTGCATTTATGGGGTGTAGGAACTGTGGAACCCCGCTCTGTGTTAAATATAAATCATGTCTTGGTAAACTCTGGCATTTCTCCCACGTGCTCCTTGTTCCCACACACGCTCCCGGTGGGATCACTCGGTCAGGATTAACCAAATCCCATCCTGGTGCTGGGCTTGGTACCTGTCAGGGAGTAGTTGGGGTGCCTGGGAATGTGTCTCCCCCTACTTTGTGCCTCTCCATTCAGACCTGCTGGGGTGGATGGGTTCTTCTGACCACATCCAGGGAGGGAGGGATGGATGGATGTGGCCCTTTGTCTCTCCTGGTGAAGCCTTTCTACCTCACCCAGCTCATTAAATATTAATTGCTGCAGTGGTGAACCCAGCTCTCCCACATCCCAGCTGACCTGGCCCTGCCTGTGGAGCTGGAATGTTGCTTTGCTGGCCTGATAAATATTTAATGAGTGCACAAAACAGAGCAGCCCTGCCATGTGGTGGCTGTGAGAGCATCAGGTCAGAGCACTCTGGGCAGCACTGGGGTACAGGCAACACCTGAGCTTCAGAAGTGGCCTCTGGTTGCACAGGAGACCGCTTTTTCCGTGGTCTTGGTTGGATGAAAAGCCAAGCAACCAGGCAAGAATTTCCTCATGTCGTCCCTTTTGGTGGCAGGAAGGTCAGAGCTGGGGAACAATGTTGTCTTGGAGGTGGTCCAGGGAGCAAGAGGATGCCATACAAGCAGCTGAGCTTTGGAGGGCCCTGCTTGCTGAGATTGATGTGGCTGGGTGAGGAGAAGCAGGTGATGTGGACACCTTCAGCAGTGATGAAAAATGGTTTTGAAGTCGAGGAGTGGCTGTTTCACCAGCTGTCACAGCAGGAGGGAGCAGAGGTGTGACTAGGCAGTGACATCCTTCAGCAATGGGCTGTCAGGCTTGCAGAGAGACCTATGTGGGGCACCTGGGCTCCCCCAAAATGTATCTTGGTGATCCTTGAAAGACCCCTGGCACCCTGAGCCAAGGTGATTGCATCCACCTCATTTGGGTGGCACCGTGGCCACTAAACCTGGATGCCAGCTGTGCTCCTGCTTGGCAGGATGAAAGGCTCTAGGGGACTTACAGAGTTCTCATGGACAAGCTGGAAGCTTGAACCAGCTTTACTGCACCCAAGCTCATCAATGGGGTCAACCTCCAGCTCTCAAACCCAAAGAAATACCCCATTCCTCCCAGTGGCACTGGGCTTGTGAGGTAACAGCCAGGAGGAATTTCAGACTGTAGAATCATAGAATCATGTGGGTGGGAAGGGATCTCCAAAGGTCATCTAGACTGACCACCCTGCAGTCAGCAGGGACACCCCCAACTGACCAGGTTGCCCAGGGCCTCCTCGAGTCTCCGGGGAAGGGGTCTCAACCACCTCCCTGGGCAACCCGGTCCAGTGCTCCACCACCCTCATTGGAAAGAACTTCTTCCTAAGACCCAGTCTAAATCTGACCTACTCCATCAGGTCCATGTCCTTCTGTTGAGGGCTTCAGCCCTGCACACAGTGCTCCAGGTGAGGTCTCACCAGAGCAGAGTCAAGTGGGAAAATCCCTTCTCTGGACCTGCTGGAAACACTTCTTTTGATGCAGCCCAGGATGGGGTTGGCCTTCTGGGCTGCAAGTGCCCACTGCCTGCTCATGGCCAGCTTCTCCTCCATCAGCACCACCAAGTCCCTTTCCTCAGGGCTCCTTTCTAATCCCTTATCCCCCAGTTTGTACTGGTGGTGAGGATTGTTCCAGCCCAGGTGCAGAACCTTGCTCTTGCTCCTGTGGAACTTCATGAGATTTACTTGACCCCACCTCTCCAGCCTGTCCAGGTCCCTCTGGATGACATCCCGTCCCTCAGGTGTATCGACACCACCACACAGCTTGGTGTCATCTGCAAACTTGCTGATGGTGCTCTCAGTCCCTCTATGTCATTGATAAAAATGTTAAACAGTCCCGGTTCCAGCACAGACCCTTGGGTACCTTTCTGCATGCTATAAATCAGCACGGAGGGGTGATGTGTGGAGGACCCTGTTGTTTGTAGAAGAGTAATTGCTGTTTCTTCAAGAGCCAGCTTTCCTTGGCACTTGGGAATAGCCCTGGTTCCCAGCAGACAGACCCCAGCCACCAGGCATCGCTTTATAATGTTCAGCTGAACAGATATATTTATAGCAACTTTGATTTCCTTATGTAACGGGGATGTTCCAGCACCTTGGGTTTCTCCTGGTGGTAAATTACAGCTAATTCCTCTCCTCCACATGCCTGAAAGGAAAGGGGAGCAGCGGGTTGCAAATCTCTTCCCAAGAGTAGCTGCCATGGTGAGAGCAGGGAGAGGAGCTACTGCTGGGGAGGGCAACCTCTGGATCTCGAGTGAATATTTGAACAGCACTCAAGTCCTTGCTCTGGATAAAATGGCTTAGTAATATACTTTTATTAAAATATTAATTTATATTTATTTTTATTAAGAAAAATAATAAAAAGCTTGTGCATAAGTGGGTTTGATAGACTCTTGCAAAAAAAACCAAAACAAACCAGTTTCAGGTGCCAGAACTAATCTCTGACAGCAGCTGGGCCTTGAAAGCAAACCCTGCTACCATAATTTTGAGAATAATAACTATTTTAACCCGCGTGCTTACAGGATACATCTTTAGAAGCAACTAGTCTATATGTTGAATTATTCATGAGGTTCCTGTTGAAGGCGAGCGTGTGGTGGGGCAGGCAGTGGGAGACCATGTATTTCTACCCCCCCCTCCCCAAATCATATCAAGTTCAGGAACGGTGCCCTGGGAGCGTGTATAAATGTATTTATTCCCTGCTCTAAGGAAAATCAGACCAAAAGAGTGGGGAATATTTGACCAATTAGCATGCCTATTAAATGGAAACTTCTTACTTACTTAATATCAAGCTAATGTAATGAAGTCAGATTCACTTGTTAATCCACTTGCAGGTAATTGCAAAGATAATAAAGTTGCTCAAGCTTGGTTTGGGAGGGGGTGTGTGTGGTTTTTTTCTTTTTTTTTTTTCTGGGAATGCACCCTTCTGCACTGCCCTGGAACTGAGTGGTTTTGCTAATTTGCTTGAGTAGTGGTCAC
Source organism: Scolopax mira (assembly GCA_004320125.1). Lineage (NCBI taxonomy): Eukaryota > Metazoa > Chordata > Aves > Charadriiformes > Scolopacidae > Scolopax > Scolopax mira. The sequence continues at coordinate 20,307 of BJBW01009958.1, forward strand.
CCACGGATTAGATGTAGAGTCTACTTAAAAACCTCCTTTGTTCTGCATCTTCACTCTCTGCATCTCTTTGCCAGCTTAAGACATCTAAATAAATGAAATAAATCAGGAATTAATCTGATGCAAGCTTTGTGAAAACAAGTAATTTCTTAACAAGAGCCGAGTGAGTAATTCGCGATGAATAATTTATCTGACATCTTTTTCTTCTCATGGAGCTTCAGCAAACAGATTTCTGCTTCCTTCAATTAACTGCAGAAAGCTTCTTGACAAATTTGGGGTGAATGTTCTCAACAGGAGGGCTCGTTTGCAAAAAAAAAAAACCAAGCCTCTCCAGGATTTAAAATTGAAGTTTTATAGCTTTATTTTTTTTTTTTTCCTTTTGTGAGGAGCTATGTGCTAAGAGGGATGAGGACTGGGGACCAGGGCAGAGCTGGTGGTGATACCTACCCTCATGTGGGAGGTAAATGGATGCTTTGTTGGTTTTGTTTCTTTTTAATTTGTTAAAGCTAAATGCTGTTTAGAGGATGAATTTTTACCTGAGATGTGTGGTATGAATGCTCTGAGGCTGCGATGATGGCTCTGGAGCAGAGCTGCCTGTTGGGTGGTTCTACCAAGGAGTCTTGATGCTGTCAGTTTGTGGATATTTCCTTGCAGAAGTTGGGGAAAAAAAGGCAGAATAACTACAGTTTTCTCAACTGCATGGTTGTGGAGGCAAGTGAGGTGGGAACAGCCATGCAGTGGGCAGAGATCCCCTCTATGGATGTGGATAAGGCCACCAGGAATCGGTATGGTGGTCAGGTCCCAGGATCTCCTAGTCATTCTTGACCCGACCAATGACTTGAGTTTGCTGAAAAATGGGTCCCTTTGTGAACTTGATGATGTTGGCACAGTTGGAAGGGCCATGTGGAGCCACGAGAGGCTGGGCTGGCTGTTGAGGTGGTCTTTTCCAGCCTGTGAACTTTTGAGACCAGGAGTAGATGCCAGAATAAGATGCACGATGCACTCTCTGGTGAAATACATTTGTCCTTGTGGTTCTTTCTCTTCATGTGGCACAAATCTCAGCCTAATTGCAGGGATGTGCATACCCTCCAAACCTGCCAGGAGCAGAGGGCTGTTTTCAGCCAGGAGTTGTAGATGTTATGAACGTTATGTGGCAAATCTTGACTGAAAACTCCCTGTTTAGCCCTCCCTTGCCTTCCTCCTTGGCCTCTCCCACACAAGCCTTGGACAGCAAAGAAAAACTTTAATTATTAAGGCTGTTGCTTGTAACACGTTTTCTCCAAGCTAAAACAAGCTGTTTGTTTACAGAATAGCAAAACTTGAAGGAAGGGAGAGAGCTGTCAAGTCCCGAAATACACGACAGCAGACAACCCTCCATTTGAAGATGCAAATGAAAGCGTTTGAAGTCCTGGGGTTGCTGCCATAAGATGAAGTCACCACAAAGCCCCAAAGAAATGATTTCTAACTGGCTCTGCTGGGAGCTGTTCCCCTCCTCCTCACAGCAATGCCTGGAGGAAGGAAATGAAGATGATGAGGGGTGGTCATTCCCTGATGGAGGGGTAATGGTTTTAAACTGAAAGAGGGGAGATTGAGATGAGGAAGAACTTCTTTGGTGTGAGGGTGGTGAGAGCCTGGCCCAGGTTGCCCAGAGAAGCTGTGGCTGCCCCATCCCTGGAGGGGTTCAAGGCCAGGTTGGAGGAGGCTTTGAGTAACCTGGTCTGGTGGGAGGTGTCTCTGCCCACAGCAGGGTGGTTGGAGGTGGATAGTCTTGAAGATCCCTTCCAACTCAAACCATTCTGTGATTGTGTCTCTGCTTGGATGGCACAGCTGAAGTATCAGCCTTGCTCCACATCTGACCACATGTGGTCAGCACCTAACTTGGGTGCAAGCACTTGACTCCCATGTATTCAACTTTTGTTCCTCTTTTGCCCTCCCACGTGATGTTTATTGTTCCAAATATTTTAGCATCTTCAATTTTAGACATCGTACTTGAATCCAGTCGATTTTCAGGGTGTGAGGAAAATGCTTGTGCTGCTGGTAAATCAAAACATGACAAGGAACTTGAAAAAAGGACACAGCCAAGAAGTTAGATGACTCTTGGGGTGGTCTCCATTGCTGGAGCTTTGGGTCAAGCGATGTTTTTTCTCAGCCTGAGATCCTGCAATAATTTATTTGGTTATTTCCCATTATAACAAATCTTTGATTGGTGCTTTTATATTGGGCATATGAATTTCTTTTAATAATGAGGTGATGAGGGGCGCACTTAAACCAAACTTCTTCTCACAGCCTACATTTTGCAGAGCTGGCAGTGATTTGGGGTCACGTGGGCACCCTCGTCGTTTGCCTGAGAAAGTTTGGGTGCCTCAAAGGGATTAATCTGCAGTTCCTGAAAGAGAGACTCCTTTGAATTGCACTGAAAATGATGGCACTTAAATTGCTGGATACCTTTATGTTTAATTTTCAAGTGAAAGCCTTGTTTTCTGACACATTTTACTGAGGTTTAAATAGGCAGTAATTGTCTTTTAATTATTAGATCAGTAATAGGCTATGGATCTTAATCTGTTAGGCTGTGATTCCGAAAACATTACTATTCATCCCCCAGAATTGATGATATTTAACATGCGTTAACTGTCTTTTTAAATCCCTGTAATATGTCTATTTAGGAATCTTAAGTTATGCATTTAAATTAGATTTAATAGGAGAGGATTTTGCGAAGCTGAAACTTTGGCCATTTAAGAAACATCTCTGATGAGGGGTGCGCCGTGGGCATCGCTAATTGAGGAGCTGGATGATCTTGCAGAGTAGGGTTGGAGGCTGAAAAATGTCACCCCAAAGAGCAGTTCTGCCCCAAATCCTCGATTTCCATCCCTCCTCATTCATGTACTTGTGGGGAGGCTGTGAAGGACACAGGTCTGGGATGTCCTATGGTCGAAACCCTCATCTTTTAGCTGGGCTGCTTTTGCCACACAACAAATGTTTGTGGTGGGAACTACTTTTAAAAACCTCCTGCTGAGGAACTGCACGTATTTAGGTCTGATTATGAACCGTAAACCTGCATTTGCAGGAGGTTAATGGGAAAATGTTTCTGACTTCTTTCCAGAAGTACTTTGGGACTTGGTGAAGAGGAGTCACTAAATTATTCAGTAGAAGAATTTATTTATTTTTAGCCATATGAGGAATGGGTCATATCACTTGTGCTTTGGGGTTTGTGGGTTTGTTTGTTTTTTTTCTTTCCCCAAAGTCAGGTTATAAATAAAACTGCAGTGTACTGCAGCTCATCGGGGACTTGTCTGCGTGCTTTGTGTCTCCCTGGGGATAAACCTGTGGATTTTCCTGCTCTGCTGCTGTTATCTGTAGTTTTTCTGTCTACCACTAAGAGGTATGTTAGTGAGGATGTTGTCCTGGGGGTCAACCATCGATAAAGGGCTATGCAGGCATGTCTGAACCCTCCCCTGGCTGTGTCCTGGGGGAGGATCACCCCAGCACTGAGGTTGATTCTTCTGGAAGATATGGATGATCTTTCCTTCTGCCATCTTTCAGTGAATTTGTGTATTTTCTTAATGCTCCTTCCAGCCCTGATGAGCCCAGGCAAGTCCTTACGTCAATGCATGACTTCCACGTAGAGCTGTTGTCCTTACCAGGGGAGAAAAGCCCATGTTTGTAGGATTATGGTCTTCGTGAAATAGATGGTTCCTTTCCCTCTTTCTCCTGTGTGTTAAACTTCTTTTTCCAATCCCAAATGAGATGTTTTTAGATCGGGTTGTAGGCACCTAAGACATAGGATTGGAAAATACCATTTGCTTCCACTCCTGTATCGGTCAATGCTGCTGCACAAACTGCTTTGTAAATTGATTGAGCTATTCCTTAAAGCTAATTAGGTTTTCTTTCTCCAATAATCTTACTGAAAGGCTGAACCAGATCCCAGGTCCTTTGATACTTAAATTCGTTTTAAAATCGGAAGCCTTTGTGAATTTGTAGCAAGCCTACGTGTTTTCCTTTTATCTACCTTTTCTGAGTCAAAAGTGCTCATTTTTCCCATCTGATTATCTTTTTTCAAAATGTGATTGGAGAAATTGGTCAGGCATATCTGGATATGTCACTCTGTGGTGATGACCAAGCTGAGTTATCCAGCATGCAGTGGTAGATACATCTCCTGTATTGTTCTGATGGATCTTCTGTGGGCTTGGTCCAGCCTGGATCCCTCTCACCCACCACCAGGAGGGCCAGTTTGGTCAGTGACTTTATATGAGGGTCCCACCACTGTCTCTTACCACAGCAGGTATGCCTCTCACAAATTAGGATTAGGATGTGGATCACCTCTCTGATGTACCTTTAGGATCTCACTGGGACCCTTCACAGGTGAGCCATGCTGGTGGTTTACTGTTTTCCTGGAGGAATGTTCCCCTGGGTCTGCCTCCAAGAAAACTGTAGGACACCAAATGAGATCTTAAAATACACTGGACAAGGTAGTAATTTGAACTCTTCTGTTACAGCTGGAATCCTTGTAGTTAATACCTGCTTTTGCACATGATGCTATTAATTTGTGCCTTGTTTTTTCCAATTCTGTGTCTAATTCTGAACCTTCTCTGAGTTGTTGCTGCTTCCCAACTAAGCATTAAAACTCACCCGTGCACTTCTAGTGGTTTTTTTTTCCATTAAGTTCATGAAAAAAAAAAAGCATAAAAAAAGAGAAGTCACAGGTTGGCATTCTTCCAGGTTCCCCTTTAGCTTCCATCCTCTCCTCCAGCACAGCACATTGTGATAAAATTCCAGTTTAGTCTGTAGGAAGCTGAAGATGCCATGTGAGCTCTGGGGAAGTTCTTGTAAAGGAAAATAAAGGGCTAAATTTGGGATCTGCTGCCCTGCGATGAGAGGGGATGTGGATGGAATTGGGGGGATGAAGAAGGACCCCATCATGCAGCTTGCAGAACAGTAAACAGTTCACAGGTAGATCCTGCCTTTTGGTGTCTTAATCCTGGACTAAATCTCCTCTTTGAGAGGAGGTCTTTTGAGCAAAGTGCTCACCAGGATAACTCCCTGGACAAAAACTGGTGGTGGTTGGGATTAAATTCACTGCGTTTGTGAGGAATTGTGTAAAACCAGCACATACGGTGTGTTTGCAACTTCACTTCCCCTTGCAGATGGGTTTTGAGCAGGGTAAAACCTTAAGTGTGGATTTTTTTTTTTTTTTCTATTGCTGACGTAATGAGAGAGACATTGATTTTTGTGCTTTCCTGGTGCTGAGGAACCTTTCTCCTCCTTCATATTTAGCTTTTTTTTTGGGGGCGGAAGCACTTGGAGGCTACTCTGTGTATCTGAACACTGTAGGAGCCTCAGGTTGTCCTGGAGGGCTTAATTCTGCAGCAGTTAAAATGTCTGGAGAACTTAATCTGCAGCTATTAGAGTCTCCTTCAGAGATGAAATGTTTTAACTTCATTTTGAAATCTTTTTTTTTTTTTTTTGGTGGGGGGGGAGGAGGTTAGCTCACCTCTCTGCCTTGCAGCAGCTCTTGGGGAAAACTGTACAATTCTATTATTGGCAATAGGACTTGGTTGAAAACCTTGTCTAAAATTGTGCAAGTAGGGAAAGAGGAGTTTGGTTTAAATGCCTCGGCATTTACCCGTTGCCAAATAAATAGCATTTCCCCCCAGATGCTCTGGGCTGTAACCATCTGCACATTCCAATTATTTTCAGTTAATATTTTTAATTATTTCAAAACACAACAGTCAAATCCATTATTTTTCACTAATTCCTCAATAAAGTCTCATTTTTCATAATGCAATAATTTTTGATCGCTTCTTTTATCAATCATTCACTGTCACTTGTAGAGCTGAATGAAACCACAGCACTACATTGTACTATTTTATTTTAAGGATCTCCAAATATACATTTTATCTGAGAACAACAAATCAACTCCTGTTCCCCTTTGCATGGTCTGGCTTTTAAGGGTTTTCTCTTTAAGACCTGCCTGACTGTCAGCAAACCCCCCACATTTTAAGACCCTGTAGAAGCTTCAGCTCCTTAGAAAACACTTCCCATCACAGGGGAGGCCTTCTGACCTAAGATGTCTGAGCCACAGACTTTTTCTTCATTTGTTCTCCCCAGCTGCAAGTGTTGGAGCCTCATCAGAAGTATTTGGGTCCATAAATGATTTTTCATTTTCATAGGCAAGGATGACTTCTGAAATAAAACCTGCAAAATAGTAAGTGGTTTGGTGAAGTCAAGGGG
>BJBW01009960.1:0-75355 GCA_004320125.1 Scolopax mira
CCTCACCTTGAATGTCTCCCGGGCAGGGGCCTCAACCACCTCCCCGGGCAACCTCTTCCAGTGCTCCACCACCCTCATTGGAAAGAACTTCTTCCTAATCTCCAATCTAAATCTGCTTTTCTCCAGCTTAAACCCATTGCCCCTCGTCCTGTCCCTGCAGGCCTTTGTGAACAGGCTCTCCCCAGCCTTCCTGTAGCCCCCTCAGGTACTGGAAGGCCGCCATTAGGTCTCCCCGGAGCCTCCTCTTCTCCAGGCTGAACAACCCCAGCTCCCTCAGCCTGTCCTCGGAGCAGAGGGGCTCCAACCAACCCCCTGAGCATTTTAGTGGCCCTCCTCTGGACCCGCTCCATCAGGTCCATGTCCTTCTTCTATTGAGGGCTCCAGACCTGCACACAGTGCTCCAGGTGCGGTCTCACCAGAGCAGAGCAAAGTTTGAGAATCCCTTCTTTGGACCTGCTGGTAACACTTCTTTTGATGCAGCCCAGGATACTATTGGCCTTCTGGGCTGCAAGTGCACACATTTGATGCTTTGTGTCTGCACAGTACAATGCCAGTAACTCAAAAGCACTGAGAAGTGGTTCAAAACCTTGGTCTCACATAAGAGATACCAGTGCATCTGTATCAGCAAATGAAGGGGTGGATGCAGGGAAGGAACTGTACCTCTCATCAGCACGCTCATCTGTTGCATGGCCTAATGCAGGAAGCAGTGTAAGGCTTCATTTGACTTAAAGCATTCTTTTGCAACCACACATATTGCATGCACATACATTTTAAAACAAGCAATTAAGTAATCAAACAGCCACCCGTGATAAGAGCTCAGCATGACATTTAAAAGACTGTACTTCCTTGATACTCTATTACTATGCCTATATTAGAGGGAGCATCAGTTTGCAATCAAGTCCTGAGTTCTAAAAAGCAGGTTTTTAAAATATCTTATCTTACAAATCTGTTTGAATTAAGTCTTTCACTAATATTTACAAATGCTAGGTATCAGAAGTGCATCATGTTCAACATAGCACTGTTCAAAATCTGCTATCACAAATACAACAAAAGGAAATCTATGCCAACCTTTTAGAAAATTGCTTCTCAGATGTCACTGTGATCTTGTTCTTCAGTCGTTCAATGTGAACGGTGTTGCCCAAGTTCCCAGTTTTTCCATTGACCTTAACCTTCTCCTTTAGGAACTGTTCCTGTTTCAACATTAAAAACATAGAACACTAGGGAATGGCACCCTAGGTATGAACTAGGGAAGGGACCCTAGCCACAGAGCAATATTAAAAAACACACTTATTTAAGTCTTGATACCAAGTATTTACAATGCAGTAAGATTTTACAGCGTGTAATTAAAAACAGTAATTTCTGTGCTAAAGCAGGATTCAATTTCAAATTGTTTTCTTCATAAGTAGGTATGAACCATCTTGTCTACAAAAGACATCAAAACCCAAGAAACTCCTGAAAAGTGCTGATAATTTAAAGAACAGCTGTTGATTTTACTAGTTTAAAAGGTAACTTTTCAGCAGTAACATTGTCCTACTTTACTAATGTTATATATATATTTATACACACACCTATATATATGCTACACACCGTTAAGTATGAGCAAAACCACGACTTACAAAATTCCCGGAATCAAAGATTCCATCTTCCACAGGATGGGTCAAGTCAAGGCAAAACTTCCAGGTTGACTTTTTAGATTTTCTGTCCTTTTGCTAAAACATAGAAGAAATAAAAATAAAATGAAATAAATAAAATAAAATAAAATCCCCACAATATTAAGAACCCACACCCAGAATCCTTTCATTAGTGAGAGGTGGGGAGAGAGAACAGAGGGTGGCCCGGCGGCGGCAGCGGGGGCCGGCCCAGGCCGACACCGCCTGGCTCACTGCAGACACCTCGTCCCTGAGACTAGGCCCCGGCCGCCCGCGACCCACTCGAGAGCCTCTGGGGGAGAAGCCCACTGGCCACCGGCGGCGAGAAGGCCTCCAGCTCCCACCAGCCACCTTACACCTCCCTTACCGCGCCCGGGAGGCCCACCCCCTCCTCCGCCCGGTCTTACAGCCATCCCCACACGGCCCTCACCGGCGCCATGACACCGCCCCGCCGCTTCAGCAGAAAAGAGTGATCGGTGCCTCACGCCGCGCTTTTATAGGTAGCCTTACGTCATCGCGTAAACGCGCAGGGCGGGGCGGAGCAGCGCAACCAGAGGCATGCCGGGAGGAGGAGGAGAGCCCCTCCCACCGGCGGCGCGTGTTTCCTCAGAGGAGTAAACAGGCAGGACACGTCTGTAGCATGAAGGAGTCACCTTTTTATTGAACTTTTATTTCCCGATTTTCATTTCTGTTGGGCAAGAACGCAAGCTCTCGTAGGAGCGGCAGGGAGGCGATTCTCCTCAGGGAAGTGGAGGGACCCAAGGCCCAGAGCACACAGAGCCATCGACAACTTCACCGAAGGCTTCAAGACTCTCCACCACTCCCTGTAACCTTAATCAGTACCCAGCTCCCCACAGCACTGACATCTTTATTAGTTCTGGAGCAAAACACAACATTTACATCTTTCACCAATCATTTCCAGGGTGTTAAAAACAATACAGCTTCCAAAACAGATACAGGTTTGAACCACGAGGACTACCATGCCCGGTTTACACAATTTACAGGATTTGGTTTTTGCTATGATCAGTAAAACAAGTCATCGCCATCATTCCTCTTTTCCACCCGCGCTTTGAAAGCCACACCAAACCGCAGTTAAGCTTACAAGATGCAGCACAGGACAAGAGAGGTTTTCTGCGATAACAGCAAGACATAGCCAACTTTTCGTTTCTCAGTTCAACAAACCAAGTTAAGTCTCAGATGCCAAATACCGTAGGGCCAGGCTACAGATGCTGGAGAGACACCTGACGCTTGGCATCCCATGCTGAACCGCGCTCCCAGCACAACGCCTTCCTTAACATTCTCAGTGTACAAGCGAGATACTCGACATATCCTTAACAAGGTCTCTGGGTTTTTTTTTTTTCCCCCCCCCTGAAGTTTAGTTCTACTGTAACAAACTACATTCTAAATTACTCAACCAAAAAATGGCGGGATTCATTGAATTTTGAATTCTGTGAGACTGACCTGCAGTAACCATAAGAGTCTGAACTGTCAACAAAATTGACTTCTTTACAGATTATGTAAAATTACCTGTATTGTGAAACTTACAGACTGTGCACCATTTCTGGGTACATTGTGGATTAGAAAAACCTGCAAGAGGCTTGAAAGCAGTTACGTTAAAACAATGAAATTCAGCTAACTTCTTAAAAAAAACAGCCCTGAGAACATGGCCCAACTAGCAAGAGCCTAGTTGAAAAACCATCATTATAAGCAAAAATTAGAAGGATCTATTGAAATCTTAAAGTATTATTTGCCAACATTTGAGGCAGGAAACACTGCAGTCTTTTCAAATTCTGTGAAGTAGTAAGAGAAACTCAATGAATTGGAGCCATAAAAAAATGCATTGTTTGGAGTGGAAATCCTTTTCTTCACCTTGTAGTTTTCATAGCCTTTACTCTGAACAATTGCCATCATGTATTAAATGTTTCTAGTTTTCGGTTTTGACCCAATTTAAGTGTTAAGACAGTACTACAGGACAAGTACGTTGGTAAGATCGGTTTTAAAGTAAAGCTATGAAAAGAGAATTTCCCTAAGCGTTTGGGTTAGGAATCTTAAAACCACGCATCTATATGGACTATTGATCACAAAGTTTGTTGCAAACAATTCTAACAGTAAACTGAAACATCTTACTTTGAAAAAAAAAAAAGCCTCAAATACATGTTCTAATTCAGAAGCAACTTTTAACTTTACTGAAACTTGGAGATTATGCTTAAGACTCATGCTTATGTATTACCTATGGGAAACTTCATGCATGATGAGCCAATGCTCTGCGCTTCCATAGTGTTCGAAGCGCTCCACAAAAGACAACTAAGTATATAAGAACAAATCTATAATGAAGTACTTAATCATTTAAATCTTGCAGAACTGAAGGTTGCAATAGAAGGACATCCATGTGTCCCAAGGAGGGCTCTTCCAGCAAGCTGGAGGATATAAAACCTCTGTCTTCAGATCGCTGTAGTACCTGAAAACTCCAGTCAGACCAGGACCCCTGCCCACAGGAACAGGACAAAACCCAGCCCTTGTCCCAGAGAGCTTACAGTCTAAGTAACTGCTTAGATCGTGGGCCAGCAGCATCAAATACCTGTCTTCCAACAAGGTTTTAGAGCAGACAGGCACCCGAAAGTAGACTAAAGCACTACCAGAACAAGGACAAATCCAAGTCTTGTAGTTTTCAAGCGTATCAGAAGCGTTTGTAATGCGGTGACAGCATTAGAACTCGCATTAGTTTGACAGAGCAACCCATGACTTTGACATCACACAGCTCAGCTTGCTGTCAAGACCATCATCGATGGTTCCACAGTCACCTCCAAAGCCAACAAAGCCTGTCTTTTCAGGTACCAGTTTGATGGAGAGGCAGAGAGGAGCATAGCACAGACTACCTTGAACTATTAAGCATATGCTTCGAAATCATTCTGAATGCACTTTCATCTCTTGCTTTTTTTTTTTTAAAGCAATTCTGCCATTTCAGTCAAGGTGCTATTTACAGAGCTCACCTATGATGCGTATTGTGCTGGGCAAGAGCGCGTGGCAGTATCCTGCTTCTGCCAGGTGTCCCAGGTAACTGTGCTTTGTGACCAGAGTAGTATTTATTGCTGTCTTACCTTCACTGTACTGCTTTCCCTGTCGGGAGAAATCTATGGAAAACGTGTGGGTTTGCCATCTACATTAGACCTCCAGGATTTGCTAAGCCCCTGCCACAGCGCGCACGAGGGCAGTTCAGGACAGTGGCCATGAGCCCTTTGGGGATTAAAGAGTACATACTATGAAGCTGAACACATTTTTAAGCGTTTGACAGCAGCGTAAAGTCTGGCTCCCACTGCCAATCGAGTGTGAATTGTGCGTGCTGGCCAGGGCAGCATGCCACGTGGCTACAAAGTTGTCCTCCACCAGCCAACAGCCACCAAAGCTTAAGGCAAGTTCACAAAACAATTTAGCAACTGCGAAGACAGGTCTGAGCCACGGGTTAAGGAAGTTTCCCACTCATAAAAGAGTCACCAAGTCTTAGTATTCAAGTTGAATGCCTCAAACAGGCGCAGGCTAGTTATCCTCCTGTGACTAGTTCTGTGAAGCCTTGTGTTTGCCTGTTTGGCTACTAAATAGTTAGAGGCGTGCATGCGTGTTTCAATGACTCAGAACCCCCTTGGAGAGGAGCTCACTTTCATGTAGCAATTTACTTTTATGGTTAAGCCATGGTTGTTTTCAGTTATTTCAGTTATTGTCTGTCAAGGCTATATTTTCAAAATACAATAGTTCCGTATTTTATTTAATACTTTTTTTTTTCAAAAAGAATCACATGCATTTAGTTTAGGCTCAATGCTACAGTTTGTCCCACTTCTTGAAAAACACGTGGTCCCTGTGCTACAAAAAAATACGGTCTGAACCTGAAGATTAAAACCTAAAGCTGGAAGCACTGCAACAGATTCCCATGGAGTTTGTCAGCCTTTTATAGTTTTAAGATAAATACAATAAAGGAAAGCAATTGAACTGCATTTTTCTATTTTATTTTTTCAAGTCTGACAAAGGCCTCGAGTGAAAGTTCTATAGCTTTAACATCCATTCTCACCTTTGTGTCCCCTTGACCTATCTATGTCTTATCTACCCAATATTCCAACAACTGCCTGCCTAAACCACAGGTAGGCTTTGACACCATTTTATCGTTACAATAAGCCAACGAGTTGGCAAAGAAGAATACAGAGGTAATACAGTTAAGTTGCACGTGGCCACTGGGGCTTGGTCAAGCCAGCTGGCATTTTTGATCACTTGAGTTTCTTGGTCTAAAAGTTGCGATTGGCACCTACAGTTCTGCAAGAGTCCCAATCCACAAAACACTTAAGCTTTTTTTTTTTTAAAAAAAAAATGCTACTTTTATTGTCAGTTCTACCTAAACATGTCAAGAAAAATACTATTTGTGCTCTAGGTTACTTTATAATCCTAGATACCTACCAGCTTATCTAAAAGCCCCTGAATACTGTATTTTGTCTGTTCATACAGACAAACACTGTTTTGCTCAAGCAAATAAAAAATATATCCACTAGTAACACCTGATTGGTTTCTTAGATCCATAGCTGAAACCCACAGGAATGTTAAAATAGTTACAATTAAGGAACTAAAATCTCAGTGATTTTGAAAACTGCCAGTTAGCCTGCAACACTAATCCAGAATCCAGCACTGCTTTTTTTTTTTCTTTTTTTAAACAATTCAATAAAGAAATGAGGTTGCTTGTGAAGGCCAGAGCTTTGGTGACAATAGGAACCAAATTTAGAGATCTGTGGTTTGTCCAGACCTGAGCAGCTGCCCGGAGCCTGGTGATCCTCTTTATTTGCAAGGCTTTATGGCTACAGCACATTCTTCATTCATTGCACTTATGACAGAAATCTGGAAGAGAAGACACAGAGGTGAGCTCCAACCCATGCTCCAGAAATTAGAGACTTTCAGATTTTAATATCTATCCCACCCCCTCTTGGTAAGAAAAAAGGAAGCTGAAGCTTGTCGGTCACTGGAAGTATTTCCACAATATCTGCCCTTCCCACTTTTTTTCTGCTGCTTGTTCTTTGCTGTATTGCCTTGGCTGGCAGCTTGAGCATCCTAAACAGAGGAAGATGAAGAAGCTCCTACAATAAAAGCGAATGAGGAACTGGTGTGGCCCAGTACAGACTGGAGTCTGCAGAGCTACTTGCCAGACAGGTTTGCTACAACAGCAAATTAGACTACTTGGGCTACACCACAAAGCTCAAAGCTCTACTCTTGGGTCCTGACTAAGAAAGCCTTGAGGCTCCTCCAATCCGCACCGTGCAAGTGGCACTGGTTGGGTTTGTCCAGGCATTTGAGAGACACCTGTATCACCTCACTGTCAACTGAGCTTCTCCAGTACAAAAGTCCTTCTACATCTGAAGATTTCTTCATTATATAACCAAGTGGAATTAACCATAACTCTTCTTGTCTGCCCTCTCTCCTTACCTGCACATCTTCATTGGCATTGAATTTTCCTTCTATTTCTTTACCAAGATCCCCTTCTGGCAACTTGAGATCCTCACGAACTTCACCACTTTCTGTCAGCAGGGAGAGATACCCATCCTGAATACCTATCAGCTGTGAAGAAAAATTCACTTTTAGGGTATTTAAACTCAGTAGTCACTAGCAGGGAGCAGCTGAACACAGTGAACTCTACCTGCTACATTAAGTCTTTAGTATTGTGTTTGTAACAGTTAAGAACCTAACCTATGATCATTTTTAACAACAGCCAGAGGCAACTGTAGCAAAAGCCAGTCTGCTATCAAGAATCACCAGAACTGTACTGGTTGCTTCCTTGTACGTGGGGCACCACAAAGCCCATCCTTGTGATGTGGAATCCAGCCCTAAAAAGTCTCATAAAGCCCAAATTTCAGTGGCAATAAGTACTTAAGAACACGAGAGAAAAGACCACCATGATAACGTTAAGAATATCCTGGAAGGCCTGTGCCCTAAGACAGGCCAGTCACACTTTGAACTGTGGTGCTTTTAAGAGCTCACTATCCCAATCACAGCAGGCATTACAGAAGTTACAAAAGATTGCCAAATTCTCTTTATCCATGTATTTCAGAGCACCAGAATTACTAGAGATCAGCTAAAGGCAGCTTCCACACAAGGAGCAGACAGCACTGTAGTGAGTTAGAACTGGCATCAGATGCAGCTTACGACTGTCTTGTTGATTCATCTACCCTACATAAGGCTGAAATTGTAAATGACAATATAGGCTTATATTATCCCTTAACTAATAATAACTTGCAGCAGGGATAAGCTCTCTCCAGTCTAAAAGGAGCCAGTACCATGAAGAATAAAGCGACCTTACAGCATGAGCTAGAAAATGGCTATTGGTGGCTTTAAATCACGGCTATTACTCGTCATTTCTAAAGACTGTTACTACAAAATGAGGTTGTCAGTAGAGTAACGAGCTTTCCACCAGTGAGCTCTGACAAGTTTAACAATTCAGTAAGTGCTATGAGTTCAGCAACGTCGTGTCTAGACAAGCAAGTTCCATTAACTCTGGCATTAGTACTTTATTAATGGAGAGGCCGGTTTGGGGATGAAGAGAGTTTATGTGTGGCAGTGGGAATATAAAGCTTCTTCGTGTGTGGGAGGACAGAGTGACGTTAACTCACCTGGTAATCATTCCTCTTGATATTTGGAACATCCATGTTGTGAGTCGATGGGCAAATATCTTCGTATTTTTTACCAGTGAAGATATCAATACCAACCAAGTGGACCTAGAAGAGAAGGAAAATGGCACCATTGGTCCTAGAGAAACAAAATGCTATAGCTATTGCTGGTTTCGTGCAATTTTCCACACCAGATTCTGCCTGGACCCTTTGTTTGTGGTACAAGAGCAGCGGAGAGAAGGCTTCTCACACCCTTTCGTAGCACGCTGCAGAAGCGCTGCATGGAAACAAAGATCAGCCACTGTTATCTTCCACAGCCTTCTGTCCTTCCACAGCAGAGAGCGAGAGCCGCGAGTACGCAGCGGTTCAGAAAACGTTTAGGTCAAGTTCTCACTGTTGTGAAAAACACAACAGTGTCCGTGACAAGGTGGAGGTTCAGGGGAAAGGAAGAGATGGTCGTGCACGGAGATTGAAGCAGCTCCCGCCTCCCTGCACTGCAGCCAGGGCTTGGATTGCCAGTTCACAGCCTGCTCTTCTCACTCTCACAACTGTTTCGGTATTTAAGAAAGCTGAATTTGTCTAATAAAACAAGCCATTAAAAAAAAACCAAACAAAACAAACAAAAAACAAAACATGAGGGGATAGAAACAGGAAAAAAAAACCAGCCACGGGCTTGGCATACTCTGGCTGTGACAAACCCTAAATACTTTACCCACCTACCAGGTTATGGAAACTTACAACTTTAACGAGTCCGTGCGTGTAACAGACCGGTTTCTAAACTCTACTAGAGCCACCACAACGCGCTCCTGAATGAGTAAGGGGGACTCTAGCCTCGGTCCGAGCTCTGGAGAGCTGTGTGAGCCAGCGGCTTGGGCAGCAGGGCTGCGGCCCCAGGGAGCAGCCGAGGGGGAGAAGGTGCTCCTCGCTGGGGGCTGAGGGAAGGCAAGCAGCCGGCAGGGAGGCCGGGAAAAAGCAGGGCAGAGCGGACCCAGGGAGGTCCCGGCTGTCGCTGGGCTCCTGGGGGTTTACGTAACGCAGCCCTTCTGTGACGCCGTGACAGTGACACCGTGACAGTGACACCCCGCCAGCACAGGCGGACACACAGCCCTGCTTCGGGGGGAGGGCAGGGGCAGCACAACCCCACCACGGGCGTTTCCATCAGTATCCCCCCCCTCCTCCCCCCTTCCAGAACTTACTCACTGCAGAAACAGGGGTTTGTCGCTATTAAAGCCTTTTAACCATATAGGGGAAAAAAAACCCCAACCACCCAAGGCCCTGTTCTCCATCCTTTACATGATGGGCAGCCCTGGAGCTAACTCTGGGGTGGGAGAGGAGACACGGCTGACAGGAGAAGCAGGGCTAACAGCCTTCCCCACCCGGGCTAGCGGTAGCCCCGGGGGCCGGCTCACCTTGGCGTGGCCGTGCTTGCCGGTCTTGGAGGTGGACATCTCCACGATCTTGCAGGGGCGGCCCTTGAGCACCACGAAGCCGTTCTTCCGCAGCGCCGAGCACTGCATGGGGTAGGTGAAGGAGGCGCCGGCATCGCCCGTCGTAAAGTCGTGCTCGTCGGCCATGGCGGCGGCGGGGGCTGCAGGCAAACGAGAGGGTCGTCCCGGAGCCCCGGCAGAGGAGAAGGGGACCCCACCGCCTCCCTCCGGCGAGGCCGCGGCGCGATGGCGGAGCCCGGCCCGCTTGGCTTCGCCACACGTGCCCGGCAAGCCGCCATGTGCCGAGCCGCCCCCCGCCCCGATCCCGGTGGCGGCGCCCGCCGCCGGCCTGGCCTCACCCCCGCTTCCCGGTGGCGGCGACCGCCGCGGCTCCCTCTTACCTGGGAAAGAAGGCCGGTGGTATGGGGGGAGGGGGGGGATCCCGGTGCCGGTGGCGGGGCGGTGCCGGGTCACGGCGGGTTACGTCGCCGCGCACACGCGCCCGACCACTGCGGCGGGAAGGGGCGGCGGGGAGCGCGCGCACCGCGCCCCGCCCGGCCCCGCCCTCCCGCTTCCGCCGCTCGCCCGGCGCTCATTGGTCCGTGCTGACCACGTGCGCTCGCCCCCGCCCCCCTTCCCCCCCTCCCCGAGCCGGCGCCTACGGAGAGCGGTTGGGCTCAGCGCGCCCGCGCGCGCCCGGCGCCGTTCCCGCCCTCGGCCGCCAAGCGGCGCCGCGCGCCTCCGCTCCAGCCCCGCCCCGCCCCCGCCGCCATCTTGGCGCTGAGGCGGCTCCGGTGGTCGGTATCCCCCAAAGGGCGGTTGGGTGCGTTCCCGAGGAGAAAAGCAGGTTTTAAACGAATTGGAGAAGAAATGGGGTTTCCAAGCCTGTGGCGGGACGTGGCTCCCTCGTGAGATGTGCTGGGTTCTGTCCCCTCTGTGGAGACCTCACCTGGGGCCTGGCGGCTCTGGGGAGGAGAGACGGACCTGTTGGAGCGAGTCCACGGAGATGCTCCGAGGGCTGGAGCCCCTCTGCTGCGAGGACAGGCTGAGAGAGTTGGGGATCTTCGGTCTGGAGAAGAGAAGGCTCCGGGGAGATCGTATCATGGCCTTTCAGTACCTAAAGGGGGCTTATAAGAAAGAGGGTGACAACCCTTTTAGCAGGGGCTGTTGCAATAGGACAAGGGGTAATTGGTTTAAACTAAAAGAAAATTTAAACTAGATATAAGGAAGAAATTTTTCTCAATAAGGGTGATGAAACCCGCCCGGGTTGCCCAGGGAAATTGTAGATGCTCCATCCCTAGAACCATTCAAAATAAGGTTGGACAGGGCTCTAAGAAACTTGATCTAGTTGAAGATGCCCCTGCTAATGGCCGGGGGTTGGGCTAGATGACCTTCAAAGGTCCTTTCCAACCAATTTTCTGTGATTCTATGGACACTAAGCACTTCTGTCTGCTTAATGTTTTCTCTTTCAAAATAATCGGAAAGGAGCAATTTTCAAGTGCACAGTAATCAGTCAAAAGGACCTGAAGCTGCCAAGAAGCCATGGTGAAAGCTTGTTTTCATTAGTGAACGTGAGACACCTTTCCACATGGCTCCTTGCCCTACCCCTTACCAGCAATGCCAGCAGCGCAGCCTCCAGCATCCACCCCCTGCCCTGTCTGAGGAGAGGTGTGTAGTGGTGAACGCAGCCACCAGGCCAAACAGATGGATCCCAAGTGAAATAAGGCCAAACTGTTATTTTTGTTAAAAACTCTCCAAGTCTGATGCTGTAACACCTTTAGCTGTTTGACCGAATTCACCTGAACTGGCCGGTTCTGTGGAGCTGCTGGTGGATGGGGCCAAGCCCAGCTTGGTGCCGTGCAGATCACTTGCTTTAAACATCAGACAAACACAAAAATGCAGAAATTTAGGGGGGTGTGTGGCAGCGTTGTCAGAGCTGGCCTCTGCCATCAGCAATGTGGGCTGCAGCGTGCTGCCCTATGTTTTCTGCCCAGAGATCTTAAATTTGTTGCCTCTGTTCTAATGGGGTAGTTAGAGGAGCCAGTATTAAACTCACATTTTTGAAGGGTTTCTGAGGGATCTTTTATTTAATTCATGTTAGTCTGTGTGATCTGTTTGGTTACATAGATGCCACTCCAAATGGTACAGCGTGGACCCAAGGAGGGAGATGATAGATAGATTTGGCTTTCCTTTACACGGGGCCCCTTTGTAATGCTCCAGCAGGTTGAGATGGTGGCTCTTCATTTCTCCTCTGTCACCGGGGGTTTCAGTGGGTGCTGCCTCACCCAGCCTGTTCTAGAGATGATATGCTTTAGCCTGGGGACCTGCCCTTTTTTTTTTCTGTGTCAGTTGATAAGCAGAGACTGGGGCATTCTGTTAAGTGTTTTCACACGTGCGGTGTGTGTTTGTTGACTTGCAAGTGTGTGACTAGTTGGACATGCTTTTTTATTATTTTAATAAAATAATTTGTGAGAGAACTACCAACTGTTCTGAGTCCAAATCAGGGCATCCTGGGGCTGAGCAGTAATGATAATTTCTTTTCTCAATATCAGATTATAAATTTTGCTGATTTTCCACAATTAACAGATTGATTTTGGGTGATTTGAGAGGTGTCAGTCTCTTCTCCCAAGTAACGAGTGGTAGAACAAGAGGAAATGGCCTCACGTTGCACCAGGGGAGGTTTAGTTTCATTATTAGGAAAAATTTTCTGACTGAAAGGGTTATCAAGCATTGGAACAGGCTGCCCAGGGAAGTGGTTGAGTCACCATCCCTGGAGGTACTTAAAGTATATATAGATGTGGCACTTTGGGACATGGTTTAGTGATGGACCTAGAAGTGCTAAATTAATGTTGGACTTGATGATCTTAAAGGTCTTTTCCAACCTTAACAATTTTACGATTCTATCTTTTGTACTAAATCAAGTCTTTTTGCTGAAGTGCAGTTGTAAATTACATTTGTGAGACAGAAAACAAATATTCCAAGGCAGCCTTTATCAGAGATTCAATAAAAAAATTGGAAATCAGCTCCGTCAGCCATTGCTTGCAGGCATCATTCCTTTGTCTGGATCAATGTTTATTTTCTCAAATGTGTTTCTTAATAGTACTGATGTGATTATGCCTCTTTTTTATACAACAGCATCAGTTTGATTTCAAAGCATATTTGTAAATCCCACGGCCTTTCATGTTTAAATCTATTTCCTTCTGTGTGTGTGTAGAGTGTAGCACAGCAGACTCACTGTGTTACCAAGCTCACTCAGCAAGGCTCGGTTCAGGTCACCAGATTAGAAATACTGGGTCAGGAGCAAAAGCAGCGTAAACAGCCCTGTTCCAACTTGAGCAAGTGTCTCTCTTTCAGCTGCTGATCTTACCTGGGATCCCACCAACGTGTCCTGACTGTTGGGGGTGAGGGTTCACGCTGGCTTCTGGGTGCAGCCTGAAGTAGGAGGACACGAGAGAGGCTGGGGACTGGTGATCCCCACCTTCATGGGACAGTGCCACGCTCAGCAGACCCTCCGAGCTCCTACCTACAATCTGTCTGTGTAACATGAACCCAATTAAAGAGCCCTTGCAGTGACCTTGCCACGGGCACCCTGCTGTGCTCCAGGCACTCCTTTCATCCTGCTGTTCACCTTCTGCTTCCCAGGAAGAAGGAATGCTGGTGACTCACCTTGCATTTGCATCTGGCCTTTAGAAAGAGATGGTTCTGGATGGTTCCTACTGCCCCGGGGCGCTTAAAAAACTGCCACAGTGCTGCCTCTGCCTGCTCCCTGGTCACCCCAGCGCTTCTTGGTGGCCCACCCAACTGGCCCAAGGCGGTGGGATGAGGTGTGCACAGAGAGCACACCTGAGTTACCCAGGGAATTACCTGGGGAGATCAGAGGCAAGTGGTGACAGCGCAGGGACATTGACCTGGTGGGAACCACCGGGGAAGAGGGAAAGGACACAGGAACTCTGGCTGATCTCCCCTCCTGGGGCTGAAGCTGGAAGTAGGGTGATAAAATTTCAAGCCCAGAATTGAGCACAGCTACCTTCAATTAAATCTCATCCTCACATGTGCTGCTGCCTCCAGAGCTGACGTCCTGCCTCGTAATTCCTCAGATCCCCTAGATTTGGGTGACAGATAAGGACGTTGAACACCTTCTAAAATGCATCCTACCTCAAAGGCTGGGTCCCTGCCTATGCAGGACTTGGTTCAGCCTCATCCTCCGTGTGACCTGGGGAGATGGAGAAGTAGCACTTCTCGGTGATGAAAAACAAGTTGAAGTGA
Source organism: Scolopax mira (assembly GCA_004320125.1). NCBI lineage: Eukaryota > Metazoa > Chordata > Aves > Charadriiformes > Scolopacidae > Scolopax > Scolopax mira. The sequence goes on from BJBW01009960.1 coordinate 13,975, forward strand.
AGCAGAAAAATCTGTGATAAATTAGTGTGGAAAGTGTTAATGGGGCCAAATGTCCTGAGTTTATTGGATTAGGGAAGTCAAACTAATTTTAAAATTATGCCTAGAGAGTGGGAAGCTAGATCTCGTTAGCCATTTGTCTGACACAACAGAAAAGTCTTAATGGCTGTCATCTCAGCACATTAGGAAAACATTGTCAAAGCTCTTGCTGACGAGATGCTTTCTCAGGTATTATTAATTATATTGCATTATTAGCCAACCCCAGTGCGGGGCCATCCTTCGCATGTTAACTAAAGTGCAACAGCCATTTAGCTAATAAGCCTGACTTGGTCTTTTAAATTTTTCTTAATGATTAGCAACGTAGTAAAACTGTAACGCTGCGAGATAAAAAAATAATGATTCAATAAGCTGTGTCTCCAGAACAAGTTTAAACTGGAACTTTGCGTGTAGCAAGGAGAGATAAAGCCTACAGCCTGACGCGACAAGACAAAAGCAAACACATCTGTGGGTATAACCAACTTGTGTCACCCCTTCCTGTGTCCTCACACGCGGTAGAAGTGCAGTTGTGACAGCTCAGCCCGGTGTCTCGGTGTGATCCTTCCACCGTGGCCCTGACCAGGCCAGGGGTTGCTGCAGCCTCCAGCTCTGTGCATCCCACCGACATCTCACCCCGGGGTGAGCAGAGCGTTATCTCCAGGGGGATTTACAGATAAATGAAGGGGAACACTCAAAAGCGCGTTGTCCGGTCGTGGCCCAAAAGAGTGGGATCTGGAAGGAGAAGATTGAGTTCCCTTATGTGCAGGGTGAGGAAGCACATGCTGAACCTCGGGGAGCATCTCGTTAGCCCGCGGAATTCACAGCACACCGGAAGCAGACCAAGGGGAAAAAAAAAATAAAATAATTAGTGGCATGTGAAGTCTGCTAGCTCTGTGGCTCCTGCTTTGCCAAAAATTTCATAGAGGCATGGGATGAAACAAGGAGGGTGAAGTCTACACGCAGCTTTCAGCTGACAACCAGACATTTTCCTGAAGTGGCTCTGAACCCCCAGGCAGATTTTGGGGGAAGTTCAGGAATATGGCTGCGGGCACTGTTGGTGTGGGCTTTGTTCAAGTAATGAATTTGCCACATTACAGTGACCAGATCAGGCTTTTTATTCTCATTCCCTTGGAGATTTCCCCTTTCCCACAGGAAAACAAAGACTGGTTGCTGGGAATGTTGCTAAATAAATGACCCCTCACTGATGAGCTGCTGACAGTGTCACTGACTGATGCTCCTCAGGCATCAGGAGGAAGCTCATCAGAAGTTTAGCAAAGCAGTTTGGGCCAGCCTTTCTCATGTAAAACCACCTGTATGACCATTGTGTGGGTGGACCTGCCAGTGGGGACATCTGGGACCCCAGTGCCAGATGGGTCTGCTCCCTCTGCCTCTGCTCTCCCATCCTCCCTTTCCTGGAGGAAACCCATCCTGGTTCTGCCCTAGAGCAGGGGCCAATCTGCTTTGAACCCTAATGTTCCCCAAATGCTCCTCCTGCCTATCATGCCTAGAGAGGTCCCAGCACTGAGTTTTAAGCTGCACCAGTGTCTGTCCCTGCTGCCCCCCAGCCCCACAGTCTCACCTCTGGACCATCCATTTCAAAGAGATTTCGCTGAGGGGTTTGCACAGCAATTACCACCTATGGAGCAAACGTGGTGGAGCTGGACATGGGTCTGAGATGATGTACAGAAGGAGAAAAACCCAACAGCGCAGGCCAACACATGCTGTAGATATTGTTCATTGTCACTTTTATGTAACAGACATAGATAACATTGCTGAAAGCAAGAACCCATCTTTTTTTTTTTTTTTTTTTTTACAGTCAGAGAATCCATGATAACATTTAACTGCCTGCAGTAGACACCACGGAGAGCCTCTCAGCCTGCTGTGCTGCTCTCACCCAGGGAGACCTGTTTGCAGCAAAGACTCTTGACTGTTCCACTCTGCTGCTCTCTTCTGTGCACCACAGCATGGGCCCTGCAAGCCCCATGTCAGGCTCAGGTCCCCCCACCGCTGCAGATTCGAGAGCATCGACCTGGTTCTCCTCAAGATAAATCCCAGCAGTTGCTCCAGGAAAGCCCGTGGTGGATTCTCGTTGCTTCAGTGCACAGACCAGGGCCAGAGATTTCTCCCAGTGGACCTTGTGGCTATACTTCCAGTCGCTTGGAAAGGAGCAGAACTTGCTTTAGGGTCTTAATAAGGCAGTAAAGTCTACAAAGAAAAGATGTTCAAGCACATGGAAAGGAGCATGAACCTTCCCTAAGACCAAACCCAGCCCTATGGTCCTCTGTGGTCCATCTGTTCTCATGCTTTTCATTGTGTTCCATCCTCTGTTACGTTATGGTCACGGCTTCCCTAGCAGCCGCCGTGACCGAGCAATGCTGGTGTTTCATCTCTAAATAAATAATGAGTTTCTATCCTGAGAAAATTGCTAGAAAGTAGCCTGGCATCACAACAAGGAACATACAAATCTTAAATGTCAAGCAAACAGAGAGCAGGCTTTTACAGTGATTCCAACCTATCTCCCCCCTCCTCCCACCCCACCCCCAAAAAAAATAGGAAAAATCCTTGCAGTTTGATTTTGTCACATGAAAGTTATCTTGTAAAGGAGCAAAACAGGCACAAACAAGGCTACAGAAACAACACAACCTCTTCCTTGTGTGCTTTTTTGGCTGAAGCACATCCAGCCAGCAAAACCTTACGTGGTGCAAAGTAGGGGCTGGGTCGGTGGGGCACCTTCCAGTTGATGCAGCAATATCTGTTTCCCCTTATCACGAATTGTTATGGAACTGGGAGCCTGAGCTGAAGCTGGAGGTTGTGGGTCTAAGCGTTGTACAAAAGGAAGGGAAGACAAGAGAGGGTGGGAAAGAAGGAGCAGCGAGGGGAGGTGACGTGCTGATGGTCACACCATGGGAGGGATGGCAGCAGGACTCCTTGTGTGGTCAAGGAAGTGCTGCTGCAGGGATAAAGAGGGGAGGAAAGGCTTCTGAAGAGGGAAGAGGAGGTAAGCAGTCTGGCTGAAACAAAAGAAAAAATAATGCACATCAGCCCAGCCAGAATTTCTAAGATTCTCCTAAAAAATGTTGTGACTTGAGAAACGCTTACGAGCTCGGGCAGCATTTCTGTAATGCATGGAGAGCAGAGCAAGTGAGGGGCATCCCAACCCATCCAGGTGGGATCCACCTTCTTCCTCTGCACTGCAAGAGTAAGGGGGACTTTGCTCAGTCTGTTTCCCTTAGCACCTTGGGTGAGCAGTGCCGAGTGCTGGTAGCACAGCTGCACCAGCGGTTGGTTTCTGAAGGCATTGGATCACTCAGCAGAAGGAAGGAACAAGCGAGGGACAAAAAGGTGAAAACATGAGGCTACAGGAAGGGAACCCTCTTCCCTTCATTCCAGCTGAGCGATGACCCTGCTCAATGTAATGCTTTGCCAACCAGTAAGATCATCATCCCACTGGGCTCTTCCAGTGGGCCAAGGAGACACACATGCAACGTGTTCCACCTGTCCTTTCCCTGGCTCTTCCCTCAGCCCAGTTGTACTGAGTATTTCAGGGTAAAACATCTGAGGCTCAGAGGTGTGGGCCGCAGCAGCCAAAAGGCATCCGATGGATGGGTCTTCCTGGTCTGCCAGCTGCAAGGTTTTTATGAAGTGAGACTTTTGCCCAACGTTCTTTCCATGGCACCTGAAGGAGGTGAGGTCCATGTTCAGTCCCTCCTTTCTGGGTGGTGTGACAATGTCTATGCCTCCTCGCTGCCTCGTAGGTCTTCCAGCTCGGTCATGGCTTTGGCCGGGAGCTTCTTACGACGGAACACAGCTGCGATCTCCTCAAAGGACTTCCCTTTTGTCTCCGGGACTTTGAAGTAGGCAAACAGAAAGAAGACTAGAAGCAGAGCCGCGAAGATCGCAAACACGTAGGGGCCGCACAGATCCTGCAGTGGGGGAAGTGAGAAGAGGGGACACCACCATCAGCAGCACCGCAGGGATGGCTTCTCCTTCCTACCCTGGGTGGCTGAGGTGCCCAGGAGAGCTTGGGGATGGAGATCTGGGACACACGTGCATGTCCCACTCCAAATTTGCACAGTTTTAGAAGGATTTCTTACCGCGATGTACTGGAAACACATTCCCACGATGAAGTTGCAGGCCCAGTTGCAGAAGCCGGCGATGGCGATGGCGGCCGGGCGCGGGCCTTGGCTGAACAGCTCGGCTACGATAAACCAGGGGATGGGGCCCGGCCCCACTTCGAAGAAGATGACGAAGAGGAAGATCGCGACCATGCTGACATAGCTCATCCAGGCAAAATCGCTCTGCAAGTGGGTGCGCTCAGTGTTACAGTCTCAACACGACTCATTAATTATCACTAATTACTTTAATTAGGCTTCTTTTGCAGAAATTTCTTTCTCTGCAGACAAGTGGGGACTGGATGTGTATAATTAAAGCTCTAAACTCTTGTGCTGGGTGCTGGCTGGGCATGAGGTGCCAGCGTTGAGGCTTGGAGGGATGTTGGAGCTGCACCATCAAGCCTTCTCCTTGCCTGCAGCGTGGCCAAGAAGAGGCAAAATGGGCTTGTCTGTAATAACCAGGGTGTTCAGTAAAGGAGACCACCCCTTATTTGGTTTTACATCTTGACAGGGGCTCACAGCAGTGGTTTGGACTGACTTTGATGGATGCAGGTTGAGGGTTTAGGGCACGTGGAGGTATGCTCTGGGTCTTCTCAGCAGGCATGGGATTATGCTGTGGGACTAGCGCAGTTGCTGTGTAAGGAACTGAGGTTGTCAGCAGACTCAGGGAGGGGACAGGGGACATATGTCCTTTCTAGCAGCACTGGGCCAAAGAGTGCTACGTCCCCAGGCACTGCTGTCATCAGAGGTAGCTCCAGCTATGGCCACTTTGAACTGTCCCTTCTAAGGACAAATGTTTTCTGGACTTCTTTGAACTGAAAAGGCAGATACTTTTAAAGGGTGGTTTGTCTTCTCCTGTTTGCAAACCATGGAGAAAAAACAGAAAGAAATCCTTACCAGGAGCACAAGTCCAACTGTCATGGCCACGGCGCTTATTAACATGCCCATCAGACCAGCAAGGAACAGGGACCGCCTGCCCGTCTTCTCTACCAGAAAGACCTGTAGAAACATGTGCACCACCATTCTCAGGAGGTTCAACCAGGTTCCTTAACAACGAGCAGCCCGTTAGTGCTTCCACACCACCCTCCTGCCCTTATAGCTGTCAGGGTAGAGATTTATGTTCCAGTTTCCAAATGTCAGAAACTCTGCTGGTGGCTGTTTGGGAGCCAGACTGTGCAGTTGTCCTGCCCAAGGGCAAGGCAAACCTACATATTCTCAGAGCTCATGCATTTCCAAGTTCTCAGGACTTCTCACTGCTCCTACACATGTATTGCTGATTATGGACTTTTTTTACCTTTTTTTTTTCTTTTTTTGTGGTCAGCATTAGGTCTAGGTCTGCATGAGTTTGGGAGCAACCTTCAAAAGGCAGCCTGTATCAAGTCACATCATGGGCTGTTGCACCTTGCCTGTCCTAGGCAGAGATAGTCGTGTAGCAGCTGGAGTCAGGATTTTTCCTCCAATTGCTCCCAGACTCCTTTTGCTTCCCTGGTAGCCACAAGACTTAGCTTGCTCCTTCTCAGCTCCTGTTGGTGGACTCCAGCCATCTCACCCAACTTTTGACATATTAGGCTGTACCAACCACTTCACCCAATGGGGAGGTGTAGGTAACTCCAGAAGCCAGTGCCTCTGGCTTGCCCTAAGATACCAGCCCCTGAGGCTGCCTGCTCCTTTCCCTCTGCTCCAAAGGACACTTTTGGCCATCAGCTCAACCTTTCCTTTCCATGACAGCAAGTGATTTATGCTTCCAAGAGACCATCTTTTTTCCTGGAGGCAGTTCATCCTGCAGACTTGTGAAGCTACCAAGGTCCACCCAGCTGTTGGTGCTTCTGCCTTTCGAGCAGGGTCTATCATTCATTGACAGATACAGGTAATTTTTAAGTGTTTATGGCCAAAAGAAGCAAAGATCAAAAGTACCACAGCCTTGGGGTGGAGATTGAACTGCAGGAGACCCTCCATACTGGAGGAAGACCTCTTCCACCTGTACACCTCTGTGCCTCTTTTCACAATAAACATCATGTTTTCTCCTCTGTACAGGACCTGTGGTGGCCTTCCTCTAAAGCAGGTTCACCCCAAGACCTCCTATATCTCATGCACACTGGACTAAGACCTCTTAGAGTTGTGTATTTCCACCCTGCAGCTAGTCCTGCTTCATGGTGGGTGGAAGTCCTTTGCTCCCTAAGCCTCTCTAGAGGTGGTTGAGAAATAGGCTTGGCATTTCCTGATCTTCTTATATTAATGGCCACATTTAAAAAAAATAATTGCCTGCTGATAGGAAAATTGTGTTACTACTCTCAGGAGAGAGAGACAATGAAGGGAAAGGCTGTGAAAATGGAACTATCCTTTTATTGCTGCAGAGCACTGCGCAGACACGAGGAGGAGAGGTCCTAAATTAATTTATTACTGTGGAATAGCCTTTGGATATCACTCCGGCAGGTGCTATGTACATAGAGAAAACAATTTGAAAGATAACGGGTAAGAGGGTGATTGTGAGCTGCTGGCTTCCCCATTGCAATCCTGGGGGGAAGAGAATCTGCAGAACCTCAGTCTAAAAGGCAACTTTTATTCTTGGGGGTAACTCCTGAGCTACCAGAGCTTCCCTGAGCACGGTGATGGAGGTTTCGCTCACCAGGCACTTAGTGGTGCTCTTTGTTAGCAATGGGCTGTGTTTCAAGGCTTGATTTTTCAAACAAGGCTTACCCAGGGAACGATTTCTCCTGAAATTGCAAATCCCAGCCCCAGCTCCAGGATAAAATAATTTTTTCCATTGTAGCTCACGTGTTCTTGTAGTCAGAGGGGCAGGAACATTTACTCACGGAGATAACAGTGAAGACCGTGTTCACCACTCCAACGCCAATGGTTGCGTAAACTGGTTGGTCAACTCCAGCTCTCTCAAAAATGTTTGTAGAATAGTAAAAGATCTATCAAAAGACATTAGGATGAAGGATTAGGTAACAGAGCTGGTAGAACTTTTTGTTCTCTCGAGGGAAGGGTTACACTTGGCTTGGCTCAGATGTGAAGTAATTTAATTATGATTACTTTTCCAACTTTTTAATGGCTTGTTGTAGTAATTAAAGCTGAAGCTTTCAAGGAGCCTAAGGGAGTTAAAAATCCTATTGAAATTCCCCTCCAGACCTATTGCATTTGCACATTTTAAGCTGTTTTTTTGCATGTAGTCCCATGTTTAATCTTGAAAAGCCAGATCACCAGCACTGAGCACTGGAGACAAACTCCTTAATATGACTGAGTTTTACATAAATTTTAAAATACTCTTGCTACATTGGAGTGACTCATATTTCTCCTGTTTCTCAACATATAAGGTAATTCCTACCTCATGGAAGTTCAGGGCAGGAGGTAAATGGCTGGCTGACCCCAGCACTGGTTGATGGGGCTGGGCACACCATCAAAGTGGGACTGCCAGGCTCCATGGGGTGACTCATCCCAGGCTCATCCCTGTGAGGCTGAGCATCCCTGTGTGCTGCTCGGCACTGCCATGCAGAAATGCTCCTAGAGTTTTGGAAGTTGGTGGGACAGAGACCTCAACCTTTGTAAAGTTGCCACCAGGCTTCCAAAAATTCGAGTCTGAGCCAGTTTTGAAAAGGAGGCTTCATGCTTCTAAATATAAAATGATAATTTCTGGTATCCCAGGAGGTGCTGCAAAACCTGTTTAGCTAAAAATTGTCAAAAGATGGTGATTATGTGGTTCCTGGGATGAGCAGGTAGTCATTAAAAAGAACAAACTACTGACAAACTCAGATATGAGGAGGGTTGTGGGGGAGCTCAGTGTGAACTCTGATGATTGATGGTTGGACTCAATGATCTGAAAGGTCCCTTCTAACCTAGACGATTCTATGATTCTTTGATTAGCTGTGCCAACTGGTTTCATAATCATAGAATCATCTAGGTTGAAAAGGACCTTAAAGATCATTTAGTCCAACCGTCAACCTAACTCTGACAAAAAAACATCATTAAAGCATGTCCCCCACCACCATGTCAACCTGTCTTTTGAACACCTCCAGGGATGGTGCCTCAACCACTTCCCTGGGAAGCTTGATAACCTTTCAGTGACAAAATTTTTCCTAATATCCAACGTGAACCTTGATAACGAACTCCCTCGCACCCTTCTCCCCTCCTGCCCTCCCACACCAGCTTGGCCATGAGGTCCATCTTCAGCACCACTGGTGGTGGCCAAGAAGCCTGCTGCAGTCTCCAGAAAGCCTTTTGTTCACCCCTACACATCTTGGATGAAACCAGTATTGCTTTTTCATGCTCAGCGTGGATTTCTTTTAAAGACAAATGTTTTGTGAGACTCACTGCGTTGATTCCTGAGAACTGCTGAGATATCTGCACCATCAGCGCCACAATGACAGCCTGCCTGTACTTTGATGAGGTGAAAAGCTGCCTTATGGAGACTTTCTTTTCACTAGCAGCTTCTTGTTTTTCCTTTTCCATCTCGGCAATCTCTTTCATCGGGTCACAGTTTCCTCTGAGCCTTTTCAAACCTTAAGAAAAAATAAGATGGACATTTTATTGTCAATGGTGGATAAGGAGTAAGCCAAAACTCAGGGTAAGCCAACCGCAAGGACAATCACATCCTCTTGCTCTGGTGACTCCTAGGGCACACCAAGCCCACCAAGCCCCAAAAGTGTGTCTGTGTGGCAAGGGGCAGCTGCACATTAGTTCTGTGAAAGCGGCGAGACCCCACGCTCAAGCCTCATCCTTCTGTGTTTAATACCACCTATAGTATAAAATCAACTCTAGACATACCCAGAAGGTGTGTCTTACTTTTTTTAGCTTCTTCCACCTTCCCCAGTTTGATGTAAAGGTATCGGGGGCTCTCGGGGCACAGTAGGAGCAGGAAGAACTGCAGGAGGGCAGCCACGCCAGACAGACCAAGGAGCAGGGGCCACATCTTGTCATTGCCCAGGAGAAAGTCTAGTCCAAGGACCTGGAATAATCGAGGCACATGTGAATGGCTTATCTTGCACCATAAAAAAAGGTGCATTTTGAAGTGATGATCTGGAAGAAAACTAGAAGTAAATACCAGTACTCAGTCCTAAAAAATCGATTTCTTTAGTTATGATGCACATTTACAAGGAGGGAATGAACAGATGGTGTAAAATGTCATAACTGAGACTTTGGGACAGCCCTCTGCATGCCTGTTCCCCACCCTGGGGTGACTTGGTCCTCCTTAGGACATGCCACTGACAGGAGACCTGCGCGTGGCCAGAACCACTCAGCAAGTACAGACACGCTGGTGAAATGTTTTCTCCTCAGACCTCGCTATCCTGGGTTTTTAGGGTATGAGTTTTTATGGGCATATGTGTCCTAAGCACCTCCAGAAAGGTCCAGAACTTGGACCACGCAGTGTGGGATGCCCCAGTTGCCTGGCCACTAACCAGCACTGTGGCCACAGTGCAGCATGAGGCTCAGCACATGGGCTAACTGGAGCTCTGCTTCAGTGTGTCATTATGGCACTGAAGAAGGTGCTCCAGAGGGGCTGTGAGTACTGGCAACCTTTTTCCTTCTACAGTTCCAAGTGGTTTTTTGTACTCCCATAGCCAGCAGAGTGGCTACCATGGGACCTACCTTGGCAGGACCTACCTTGGGAGCTTTTTTTTTCCCCCGTGGTCTGTCCAAAGTCTTTGGCTAAGTCAGATTAGATTAACTTTGTGGTTATGTTAAGTTTTTCAGGAGGTGTTGGTTCTTGGTGCATTTACATGCCAACCTGTCATGTAGCTGGGACTCCTGCCATGGGTGGGCAATGCCCATGGAGATGTTGGACTCCCTGCTTCTTGATGAAACGGTGTTTGAGTACCTGAACATCAGGGATCTCAGGATCCAGCCTGACCTGGATGAGATGGGTACAAAAACTTTGCAGTGGAGGGGAGAAATTGTTTGCAGAAGTACTTCTTATTTCAAGAGAAGTCATCTTTGTTAAGGATGTCTCTGCCTCAAGGTAGGAGTTTAACCCCATTAGAGCAGGTTGCTTTCCACTCTTCTTCAGTTTTGGGGTGGAATGATGAGTGATACCTCAGCATGTCTCTGGGGTGTCCCTAACCTCTGAAATACCTTCTCTGGACTCATGTGCTTTCCTTCTTACCTGACTGATGAGGATTCCTGTGACAATGGCAAGCTGGTGCAATGTCCCCAGCGCTCCTCGAAGGGCCGTGGGAGAGACCTCGCTGACGTACATGGGCACGAGTCCAGAGGAAAGCCCTGCACCGAGCACACGTGGCTGTCACCTCTTCTGGATCACAGCTCAGCAACCAGCAGAAGCCACTTCCCAAATGGGAAAGGAAGATGGAGCCCACCTGCCGCATCCCACATCCCACCACATCCCTCGCGCCCGGCTGGGAACCACCCCCACCCTGCAAAGGTGCTCAGATACCTCCAGATTCCTGAACCGAGAAACCTTTACACTTGAACACACACATAGGAACACGGAGCAGAGATCACCCGCTGGGAGCAGTTATCACAGAGCAAAGAGCTTTTTTAAAACTTGCCTTGAACCTTCGGAGTGGGGTGTTGTATTTGCATACCGGTAGCAGTGATAATGAGCTGTTATTTCTAAGCTAATTCTTACATGACGGCATATTCTTTGCCTACTATCTTATCCGTGCTGTGTATAATCTGTCTTATCCGTGCTCCCGAACTATGTGCTGGATGGTATTGTTGTCTAGGGAACCTGGAAACAGCGTGGCTAATAACATACTGGTACAGCAGCCACCACCAAATCGAGCCTTGAGATACGGAGGAGGGACTCGCTCCTTTCTAGGATCTCTAAACCAAGCCAATTTTATCATAGAACCCACCCAGAGACATCCTGGATTGAGAAGGAAAGACACGGGGGAAAGAAGGGAAACTCCCACCTGTGAAAATCCTTCTGAAGTAAAAAAAAAAAAAAAAAAAAAAAAAGATTTAAAAATAGAAGAAACTCCTGACTGCAGCCCTGATGCCATGCAGCACCCGGGGGGGGGACAGATGGCCCTGCCAGGACTCACCACAGTACAGCCCCGTGACGGCTCTCCCGGCGATGATGAGGATGTGAGATGGCCCGAATTTCGCCAGCCCCATGAGGAGGTTCCCGGCGATGGAGAGGACGTTCACCACCAGCATGGCTTTCACCCTGCAAGGGTGAAAAAATGAGGGCACAGCTCGTTCCTCTCTCGGCCAAAGCAGCCATCGTGACGCGCAATCACAGCTATTGACTGAAATCAGCACTACAGGGGAAAAAAATAATGATCCAAGATCGGACAGGGCTGCAATCAGAGTAGCTAAAAGTATATTATACATCCCGTGCAAACGCCGTTCAGGTGCCCTTTTCTCTCTTTTGCCACAGAAAAAAAAAAAAAAGGTGGGGGTGTGGAATTTGGAAATTAGTCCAGGCTGCTCATCAGCTGCTTGTCTAAAGCGCTGAAAGTTGCAATAAAGTGCCTGATTTCTAATTGAGGATTTTAATCAGCCAGACCTCCGTGATGTAGAGGTTTGAGGTTTGGGGTTTTTTTTTTCATTAAACCGGAGAAAATAACACAAATTGTATTCCTACGGGGAAGAAACAGGGGAAAAAAAAAAAAGAAAAAATCAAACGAGAAGGCTTGGGCTGTGGCACCCGAGTCAGAGCACACGGAGTCCTCTCACCTCCCCAGCCGGTCACCGATCCAGCCCACGGTGAAGGAAGAGACCATGCCACCGATGGCGAACACCGAGACGGAGAGGGACCAGTACATGGTGAGGATGAGGTGTGGGGAGGTGCCGAGGTCCTCCTCGGTGTCAGCCGGGGGTGCGAGCGTGCCCTCGGTGCCACCCCAGGGCTCTGTGCCAGGCAGGGTGCTGTCCTCCCCGGAGGTGTTGGTGGCAAGTCGGTCCAGGGGGGCGATGCCCAGCACGCGCCCGTAGTGGGCTTCTATCACCTGTGACGGGCAGAGAGGAAAAAAGCTGTTGTCTCAAATCTATAACTACCCCCAGCACCTCTTTTGGGCTTTTTTTTCTGCTCCGTGAAAAGCTTTCCATCATAGGGGCGACATCTCCGGGTCCCCCACAAATCCCCAACACCCAGACCCCCAGTGGGGAGGGACTGCATGGAGCATCCCCCCCCTCCTCTGGAGCTGCCCTCCTGGGGATGGGGCGAGCACGGTGCCTGGATTTGGCACCCACAGAGAGGTGCTGTCCCTGGGTCGGTGGGACTAGTTGCAGTGGGGATGGCAGCATGGCGTGCACAGCCCCCCCTCTTTTTTGCCAGGGTGGGGGATGTCAGCGGGGGGTCCTTGCTGTTTTCCCAGCCTGCTGTCTTTTTGTGGGAGCTTTGTGCTGTGGGCGATAACAGCTGGGGCAGGTCCCTTCTGCAAGGGACAAACCAGCTCTGGCTGCCCCAAAGCCCTTGTCCTTTGGTCATGCATGACTTTTGGGGGGGTAGGGGGGGTTGGCTTACCTTCTGGGGGGCGTTAATGACACCCAGGCTGTAGCCATACTGGAAGAAGCCCAACACCGCGGTGAAGACGGAGAGGACCAGCGTTCCTGTCAGGTGCTGGGGAAGGAAGCAGAGAAGAGCTTCACCCCACTGTCCCAGCTCTGCTCAAACCCAGGGAGGGGGCTGTGCGCCCCATCCCTGTCCCAAGGGACCCCACTGCACCGTCTGGAGGGGAAAGCAAAGCCCCTGGGGACGGGCAGGATCAGGTCCCCCAGGGCAAAGCAATGTTGCCCCCACATCATGACGCGTGGGCAGCATCGCTGCTGAAGCAGAACAATCAGGATAAAAATGACCCAAATGGTGTTTTTCAGCAGTGCCATTTCGAGTATCGTTTCCTTCCATCACACTTAAAATTACCTGATGAGGCGATGGAGCTCTTGAAAATAAAAAATGACCCCTTTGCTCCTGCGCTCAGTGTGCAGGCAAGAAAGAGCAATTAATTAGAGGAGGGGATTTTTTGTTTTGTTGTCTATTGTTGTTGATTTTGGTCTCGGCAAGCAATAGATACCACTGCCCAGCCCGCAGAAATTCTGGTGCAAAACTACCATCCGAGCCCTAGTTACCTTCTCCGCTTGCATTTTGCTTTTCTTGTCCATCCTGCAGCTCCTCCGGAGTCCTCCCGGGAGCGAGGTGGGAGCTTGGGCAGGGAAGGAGGGAGAGCAGGGCTGGGATGGAGACAAGAGGGATCAGGAAAACTGGCTGGCTGGTGCGTCGAGAGATGGGACTATATCAGCTCCGGGGTTAATGAGAAACCCAAGCCTTCCTTCCGCGCGTTATTTGGCCACCGCTCGCCTCGGAGCAGCCGCTTCCAACCCCTGAATTTGGGAGAACAAACGAAACGATGGGAGAGACAGGCAACGGTGTGGAGCAGATCTGGGAAACCCACACGATCCGGCTGAAAGATCCCACCGTGGAACAGCCCATGATGTGATGTGCCAGGGGCCTGGGAACATGCTGCAGCCTATTTCGAGGCGTTCAACACTTCCCTTGGCTCCTCTGCTGGGTGGATGTGCTCCTTTAGAAACCTCTTGCTGAATCTGCGAGAAGAAACCTTTCCAGCAAAGAAGCTGGAAAATGACTAAGGGTGTTTAATTTTGGTAGAATCATAGAATGGTTTGGGTCGGAAGGGACCTTAAAGATCATCAAGTTCCAACCCCTCTGCCATGAGCAGGGACACCTCCCACTAGACCAGGTTTGCTCGAAGCTCCATCACCTTGCTTTAAATATGCTTTTGCATGTATATGACATACACAGCCAAACATATATAAATAAAGATGTATCAAGGTCTCTCTCTCTATATTTCCAGACATACCTAGCATGTAATGCTAGCACACCCCTGGAGGTTTACATCCCGAGTGCTCAGAGGAGATGCTGCATGTGCATACGGAGATGCAACATGGCAAAACCACCCGGAATATTACAATAACATACATTTTTTTGGATGAAAAAGCCCACAAGGGGGGTGAACACTGAGCCTTTCAGCACCAGGCAAATATTGCCAATGCTGGCAACTATTGGTGATGCTACCAGACAACCTGCTGATGCTGCCGAACGCCGTGGCCCTTTGCCTTGGCTCACACGGTAGCGGTGGACTTTGCCCATTGGGACAAACTGGTCCGAGCTGGTCTCACTCGGCCTTTGCTGTCCTTGCCATCGTCATCGGTGAGAGGAGCTGCAGGGGCCAGGGCGGATGGTGGCATCCGGAGGAGAAGCTTCCAAGTCTGAATCAGCCCTGAAGGTGATTAACGCTCATTAACTTCCAGATAAGCCCCTTGCTGGGTCCGGCCGCGAAGGTGTAGCTACTCATTGGATGATGCTGTCAGTCAGCCACGCTTCACATGGGCGCAAAATGTACTTTCTACGGAGGAAGAAGGAAAAAAAAAAAAAAAAAGAGATGAGCAAGACCACTAATCTTTGCACTGGTCTCCTCCAGCAAAAAGTAAAACTTTAACCGGAGGAGAAAAGTTCAATGCTTTAACGCAGGCATCGATTCCAGCCGCAGCACCTGCATTCCCCGTGGGCTGCAAGGGGGGAGGGCCCCGAGGTTGAGCTTTTTGAAGTTTTTTTGTCCTCAATGTTTGTCCTTCCAGCTGAGATCTTTGCCCGTCGCATTTGTTTGCTCGCAGTGCGCGGAGACGCAGGCATTTACAAGCGCCGTTTCTTTGCACGGTGGCAGTTAAATGCCTCCACGTAACGGGGGGGTGAGGGGGGGTTGGCAGGATTAGGCAATTAACAACCTGTTCAAGATGGGGGGAAAAAAAAAAGAAGGAGCACCCTGAGTCAGCATCCCAAATCAAAACCCTCGGGCGCTGTGAAACTCCTGGCCAGGACCGATGTCCCCCTCTGGGATCCCCATCCCATGGCTGGAGCCTGGCTGAGGGAGGATGATGCTTCCCCCCCTTACTCTTCCCAGCTCACCGGGGGTGGTTTGAGGGGACAAAGGACAGCCACATGCTGAAAGGAGAGAGTGGGGTGGCTTGTGGTCTGTGTGTCCTCCCCGTTGCTGCTTATGGCTTGGCGACTTCCACAGAAACCTTGGATGCCAAAGGCTGGAAGCCCTATGGCCACAAGCCTCCCATGGCCAGGTCTGCTGGCAAAAGGTGTGAAGTTTTCCTGGTGCTCCCCCATCCCTTCCTGGCCCCTCGTACCTTCCCTGTGGGGCTGGATACTGCAGGTGGGGGCTTGGGGCTGCCTTGCCTCTTGTTTCAGTGGTGCCCAGGAAATGGGCACAAACGTGAACATAAGAAGTTCCACCTAAACACAAGGAGGAACTTCTTTCCTATGAGGATGGCAGAGCCCTGGAAGAGGCTGCCCAGGGAGAGGTGGTGGAGTCTCCTTCTCTGGAGACATTCAAACCCCACCTGGACATGTTCCTGTGGGACATGCTCTGGGTGGCCCTGCTTTGGCAGGGGGGGTTGGACTGGATGATCTCCAGAAGTCCCTTCCAACCCCCTGTGATTCTATACAGCCCCCAGAGCCTTGACCCCTGGGCAGTTTAAGCACATATTTAGCTCCCAGTGACAACTGACGGATTTGAGCCCCCATGTTTTTGTGAACGGAGGGTCTGGATGGGGCTTTGGCAGAGGCAGCCTCAGGGCTGCTCCCGAGGGATGCTCAGGGATGGGAAGGGTCAGTGTGTAAATCTGCCTTCTGCTGCAGTTGCTTCCGAGAGGGGGCTCTCAGAGCATCCCACCTCCACTGTCCGCTTGGAAAACTGAAGCACAAGGCTCCTACACTGTGCCCAATGCCACCAGGGTCGATGATCAGCCCATCCAACCTCTGGCATGCTCGAGGGCTGGTTGTGGGACCGTAGGGTGCAGATATCACTGCAGCACAGCTCGGGAGCAATACCAACCCATCCCACGGCCAACGAGCCTCGCCAGGCAGCAGGTAGGTGATTTGACCAAGGGCACCAAGAGCAAAAGGGCAAAGGGGAGGTGGCACCTTCCCTGCCATCCTCATCCTCACCTGGGAGCTTGCCAGCCTGGAGCTCGTTTGGACTTTCTCTTGGCCACGTTCCGATGATGTTTGAATATGTCTGAGGGTGACATGAGCACGTGTGCTTCATGTGGCTTCTACGCACAGGGCTTTTCCGGGCCAGGGCAAGCAGAGCATTGAGTTTCATCCTGCAGTTATGCTGGGAATGTGGGGTGACACAGAGGTGAAACATGCAGATGACAAATGTGGGTCTTCAAATGTGTGTGGCTGAGCACTGCCATGGTTCCAGCCTGAGGGCATTGCTGCCCTTCCCAGGTAAAGCACAAGAGATTCCAGCGTCAATGTTTTCAGGACAGCAGCACCCAGAATCACAAAATCACCTAGGTTGGGAGGGACCTTTTAAGATCATCTAGTCCAACCAATGAAAAAAAACCAACACCAAAACCACACAAAAAACCC
Organism: Scolopax mira; assembly: GCA_004320125.1. Classification (NCBI taxonomy): domain Eukaryota; kingdom Metazoa; phylum Chordata; class Aves; order Charadriiformes; family Scolopacidae; genus Scolopax; species Scolopax mira. The sequence goes on from BJBW01009960.1 coordinate 30,484, forward strand.
AACCAACCAAGCAAGCAACCAACCAAAAAAACCCACACCACACCCAAAACACCACCAGTCCACTACTAATCCATATCCCTGAGCACCATGTCAACTGGTCTCATGAATCCCTCCAGGGATGGTGCCTCAACCACCTCCTAGGGCACCCCTTAATGCCCTGTCCAGTGCTGCTGGGTTTTGTTACTTTTTTCCAGGACTTCTGGCAAGAAGCTGCCCCAAAATGTTCTCATATCTTCTCACAGAATCATAGACTTGTCTAGGTTGGAAGGGACCTTTAAGATCATCGAGTCCAACCATCAACAGAACTCTGATAAAAACCCATCACTAAACCATGTCACTAACCACCACGTCAACCTGCCTTTTAAATACCTCCAGGGATGGATAAATATTTGCCAGGAATCCCAAAGAGCATCCAGCCCCTTAACCCCTTATAGCACGAACCTTAATGTTTGGTGACAATGGCATCAGCTACATTATTTGCAAAAAGCAGCGTTATTGCTAATCTGTTACTTATTAATAAAGTTTAAGAACTAAGTATAATGCTACCATCATGTGGAATTGCCCTGCTTGTTGCCTACTGTATGTCGTGTATAACTGGTGTTGTCCCTAAGTCTCATGCTGTGAGAAAAGCAACGGGTTAAAAGCTGATGGTCGGGCTTTGCTTTTGAGCAACTGAAGGCGCTGTCACATCAGTGGAAGTAATTTCAAGACTCCGTAAGGAGAGCGAGGCTTTCTCTGCAGCCGGGGTAATTTATTTATTTTTTATTGCCTTTGGATCATATCCAGAGGAAGCTTTGAAGTTTTTACAAAAAAAAAAAAAAAACCCAGAAAAAACTGAAACAAAAACAAAAAGGAAGAAGGAAGATTCAGACCGTAAGTTTTGGCTCTCCAGGTAAGAGCCTGCTGATGAGGCACGTCAGAGGTGGGCACAAAAAGAAGATGAAATAGGCTCATTTTTCCTCTCTGTATGCTCAGCAGAGCTGGGGCCACCAACAGGACAGGGGCTTCAGGAGAACTGAGAGGGACAATTTGGTGCATTTACAGCACAATTATAAAGATAATAGTGTATTGGCCTCCTACTCTTCCAGCAAAATCCGGGTGGGTGACTTATCAGCCTGGACACAAGCACAGCATGGGATGCAGGTCCACCCCACACCTTGGAGAAGATTTGGTCCCTTTTGCTTGCTGCTGGCCTACGTGATGCTCACATTAGCCCCAACCACGCAGCACCATGGCACATATTGATCCATGAGCAGCCATGGACCTGCACAAGCTCAGGTCGAGACAAGGAATTCAGCACAACTGAAAACAACGTGCCACACCTTCTAACATTTCCAGCACCCCATCCAGCTCCAGGACCAGGATCACAGAATCTTCATGGCTGGAGAGAACCTCTGAGGTCACCGAGTCCAACCACACACGCACAAAAGACCCCCATGATCTCGGCCACTAGAGCATAACCTGAAGTGCCACATCTATATGTTTTTAAGTAGCTCCAGGGATGGCGATTCCACCACCTCCCTGGGCAGGCTGTTCCACTCTTCCAGTAAAGTAATTCTTCCTAATACCTCCCCTGCCACAACTTCAGACCATTTCCTCTGGTCCTGTTCTCAGGTCCTCCTCATTCCCTTGGGAGAAGAGGCCAACCCCCACCTCTCCACACCCTCCTTTCAGGTAGTTGTAGAGGGCAATAAGGTCCCCCCTCAGCCTCCTCTTCTCCAACCTAAACATGCCCAGTTCCCTCAGCCTCTCCTTGTAGGACTTGTTCTCTGGTGCCTCAAGCATCCTCCTTTCCAAAAATACATAATCAACCCCAACACCATCTGACAACAAGAACAAATGGAATTTGGTAATCCCTGTCTGAAACAGCTTTGAGAACATACAATTTCCACAGGTAGCTGCTAGAGCCTTACCTCCAAGCATCCCTCTACCTCGGGAATGGTACCCAGTGTCTCTCTGGTGTCTGCAGGGTGCTTGGGGGTGACCTCACGGCCTTGCACCAGTTCTGGGGCTTTTCTTTCATTTACCACAAAAGGCACGACTCGTCTCCGAAGTTGACGCAATATTTCACAGCAACTCTGTAAATAATTGAATCTGCAACAAGGCTCAAGTGACTCCTGCAGGCACAGACATCATTTCTCTTTCTCCCCCTGCAGCACTGCTCAGCTGAACAAATAAGCTCCCTTTTCTGGGTAAAAATTCCCAGAAACAGGGTTTTAAAAAGAGCCAAGGTTTTATTTCTTTAAACACTAAAATAAGGTGATTTCTTGCAGTGTTGATCAACCACACACCTATTTTACTTACAACAAAAGACAAGCAAATCAAAGCTAGGAGAATTTGGAGGGGAACGCACGTCTTTAGAATATCACGATGGGTTGATTTGGTAGAAGAGCAGACATTTTCAGGTGGCGATGGTCCATCGAGACGTTACTTGGCTGCTGCCTGGCAGCACTGGGGGGGGCCATGCCCCGTCCCCCCACACTCATCCTGCCCAAACCCATCGCTGTCCTGAGCCCCTCCAGGCAAAGGGCATCGCCACTCAGAGCCCTGAAAAGCCACTTTACCCCCTTGACCTGCTGACAGTTAACACCCCAGCTTTTATTTACAAAAATGTAAAAGACAGGGCTTAATGTTGAAGTTTCACATTTTATTGTCTTGGCACCAGAAATGCATTTGCTCTACGGCACGTCCCTGCACCCACTCCGTGGCCAAGACTGTGTTAATATTGGCTTCTCATGCTTTTTATTTCAAACGACTCTACCATTTTAAATAACGCATTCACGAACTACCTGATGTTTAAACACAAAGATCCCCTTCTATTTTGTCACTGGACCAAAACCAACTCACAATAAAAAAAAACCCGAAACCAACCATCCAAAGCTGTGTATTCATCACTTCAAGGGGGACGGAAACCAAAAAGTTATGTTTGCAACATAATATTATTTTTTTATTTATATTTTAACCATGGTGAAAATACAAAGAGCTGGTGGCAATCAGTGTCTTCTGTGATGGGGTTTTAACTCCAGTATTGCAGTTTTTTGGCCATTACTACGTTTCTCAGGGTGTTTAGCTGGGGGTGCTGCTGGCTGGGGGCTGTGTTGGACCAGTGGGAGGGTGCCCAGTGCCTGGAGGATGAAGAAGGTACCTGAAAAGCATCTCTGGAGTCTGTGTCCTGCCAAGCATCCCCCTGCAGGGCATCCCTGCCATGCCCTGCCCACGCGGGTACCACTGCCCAAGGGATGCTTCATCCCATCCCGTCCCATCCCCCACCCACCCCATCTCTTACCCTTGATAAAGATTCAAGTTTGACCAAGTCCTGTTGATTTAATCATTTTTTAATAAAGCCATCGTTACTGAGTACACCAAGATTGCCAGTTAAGCTCTCTATATGTCGCTGGAGGTAACAGCGCTGTGATCGACAGCGGAACGGAAAAAAAAAACACAACAAAAAAAACAACAACAAAAAAAACCCAACCAAAAAAAAAACCCCAAAAAACAAACCCCAACCGAAACGAGGTAGGTTAAAACCAGCAACACAGACCTTGTTATGCGACACCCCAACACCACAGGCGGCCATGCTTGCAGCTACTGAGAAAGAAAACCCCAGATACGCACCGAAAACGGAAATCAACTGAGCAGAGTTTATAAGGACACGATTCAACCTGAACTAAACACACACACACGGTTCGGCACAGATGTTGTCTTTCACTGTATGTTGGGTAATTCCTAGGGAGCGGAGGAAAGGGGGCGGAAAACGAGTAGAGATTCAGACCCTTGGCCGAAGAAACCACACATATATATATATTATGTTTTTTTGTTTTGTGTTTTTTTTTTTGTTTTTTTTTTTTCAAGCTCTTTACAAGCCCAATCCAGCAAACGCGGGGGACGGGTGGCTCCTTTCCTTGTCCCCGTCCCCGCCAGCGCCCGGCTCCGGGTTCAGGGGGGAGATGAGCACCCGCAGCTCACGGCTTCGGCATCGGGGTCCGGTGCCTGTGGCATCCAGGGAGCTGTCTGTGGCTACAGGTCCCACCTCGGGGGGCAAGCAGGGGGCTCCTCCGACCGCTCCACTGTCCTCTCCTCCTCTGATCCCCCCCAGCCCCATCCCGGTGCCCGCGGCCAGGCCCCGGGGCCAGGAGGGCACCTCCGGAGCAACAACAAATGGCACCTCTGTCCCTATCAAGACACACCATTATGTGAAGATCCATATAGAAATATGGATTGACAGACTTGACAAAAATGGTAGCTGATTTTTATTAGTCTAAGGCTAGTAGTTTAGCCATTTAAAATCCATTTCCCAAAAGAGGGGAAAAAAACCTATTATGTTTTCTCTTCTTTAAAAATCCGTTAAGCCGTTGCTGCCAAAAGCAACATGTAAATGTTGGTGAAGGCAAAAGATTTCTAAAATTACCCAGCTATACGGTTATGGCCTTCATCACAAAGATAAAAGGTACATTTATTGTGCTGTCTCTCACCAGATTTAATTGGTAACTTTACAACATACTATATATTTGATGCTAGCAGGCAGACAGAATTAAAAACAGACTTTTGGACACTGTTTCTTTCCCCGTTCTTACAAAGTAGGGGACAAAGAAAAAGGAAAATAAAAATAAAATTAAAATAAAATAAAGGAAAAACTCATAACCCACTATATAACACAGCGTTATCAGGAGACCTCAGGGGGTCCAAGCGCGAAAGTCCATCCCTGCCCGCAGCCCCTGCCCCGGGGCCGACGGTGCCGGGGGAGTGTGGGGAGCAGTGTTCCTCAGGGCCCTCTGCATCTGCCTCTACAGTGTTAGTCCACGTGTTTAATGTCCTTTAAATTAGAAATAATGCCATGGCGGTGAGTGCCAAGTGATCCTCTGTTACCAGTTCATCATGGAGTTTCTGTTGAGGGTCATGAAAAACACTTGGCTGCTTCCTCCGGATCTCACCGACGCAAAAAATACCTGTTTGGGAGCAAAAGAACCTTATTAATAACTTTTTATTCCGGTAAGAAAAAGTCTGTTAATTGTTCTCGGTGAGTGAAGAAAGCAGGAGCTGCCTCACACCCCATGGTTTCCTCTGCCTAAACCTTCTCTCCCTGCTTGCTTCCTCCGGATGATGGCAGGAATTTTATGCAGACCCATCATTGTCCTGTTCCCAGTTTTCCATGGAGCTCGGGGGCAGGAGCTAACACACGCAAGGTTCAGATCAAATCCAACCACTTATTAGTGAACATGGTAATAAAACTTCCCTCACTATCACTACCAAAGAGAGCAAGGTTTGGAACGCCTTAAAAATACCAAGTTTATCACATTCTACTGCCACGACACCATTTATTATGCAATATTAATAAGACTGCTGTCAATGGATTGGATCTTGCTAAACGTTAACCATTTGGGTCAATATCTGCCTCGGTCTGAGATAATTTTCTTCGTAAAAGTTAGTCCTGGTATTTCAGCTGTTCCCGAAAGTAAAGCTCAGGAAAACTACTTTCCTTCACTGTGCTCAGAGCACAGAAATGTATCAGGACTCTGGATGAAGAGTATGATTTTTGGTGCTTTTCTCAGGATCCACCAATGGAAGTCTTAAAAAATGTTATAATTTGCAAATATTGAAGGGGGCAGTCTGAAATATCTATCCTTTTTAAAACAAAAAAATATTCAATCTTCACATGATTTTCACAGTGAACCATTTCTGTAGAAAGAGGAACACCTGCATTTACTATTTCAAACCCACCAGTGATCAGTTGGTTCCAGTATTTTAGAAAGAATGAGGTAGGGTTTTTTCCCCCCCGGTTTTCTTAGAAAAGGTAAGAAAAATCAATAGAAGCAAACCAGAAAAAAACCAAACCCTTTAAAAATTAGTATAAAACCTGCGGAGTCAAGTACTCAAAGTTAGAGAAAAGCAAACTAGGGGCATGTGTCAACTTAACTTCAGCTTCTTGGGCAGCTTCTCATGATCTACTCAATTGCAGGGTTAGGACACATTTTTGCTGCAGAGCTCCAGCCCAACTCCATGCAACACTAGAGCAATGCTCAACTAATGAGCAGCTGTCCAAGAAACTGATTGTGGACTCAAACCTTATTTATTGCACGTTATTAAACCCTGCTCTGGGCACAAAGCAACCAGTTTCTTCACGTGTTTCGTGATCATACTCATTATGAAAGAACTCCCTGGTGCATGGTCCTCATTTATCTTGGTGAAACCTTGTGAGATGAAATGCCAATAGCAGAAACAGACCTTGGTATTCAAGCGTCTCCAAATACTCCATTTCCTCCAGCAATTTTTCCTCCCCTCATGCCCTGCACCCTTTGGTCCATCAGCAAGACTCATGGCAGGGGTCATCTACATGACAGCCGCATTCCCCGTGCAACCCTGCTGCCCTTCCAGAGCACTATTTATTGATGTTATCCACAAAAAATAGATGGGGCTCCATGGAGAAAATAGTTTATGATGCATCAAAATAAACGCAGCATCATCAGCCTCAATAATTAATGCTGAGATGCAAGACTTGGGAGAAAGTCAAGCCAAGTCAATCTCAGATCTCAGCGACATCTTCCCACCGCTGAGGTCTGCATCCACCAGAAAGCATTAATTGGGAGTGGGTTTATGGGCACTGCTTATTAAACAGGATCTTCAGATTAATTATTAACCTCAAGATAAACCAGCTTTAAAGTCTAAAAGTAGCTGGCCGTAGCTTAAAGCACGGAGAGGAGCTTTGTAGTGGACTTACCTTATCATTTCTCTCACATAGAAACTTTAACCTTTGAGCTCGCTTGTGCATAAATACTCCGTCCAAATGTCCCGTCTCCACTGACCGGATTTCAATCGCTTTCTCTCCCCAGCCCATTATTTGATTGGAATGAATGTAGGCTGTCAAAAGGAAGCGTTTGGCAGGTGTTACAACAGTGCACTGAGCTGAATATTATGCAAGGGGCAGAAAAGCTCTCTCATCAGCTGTTATTCAGAGCCCACGTGGATCAACGGCAGAGCTCCGACCGCCGGAGGCACAGGCGGCCAGGCACGCGCCTGCAGGGATAACAGCCTTTACGGAGCACTTTTCAACCAGAAATTGATGAGTAATTTAAACAGGAGATGTATCACTTCCTCGGATTTCTGCGAGTGAAGAGCTGGGCAGTGCATGAGTGGTGGAGCTGAGCATCCCAGTGCTCTCAGCTCCACACCTAGCCCCTCTTCCACTCAGCACAGTGTCCCACCAGTACAACAGCTTGTATTTTCTTACATTTCAGATGAGCCGGAGCTCAAATGTTCAAGAATTCACTTGATCTTACTGCACAGGACCAAACCTGTAAAAATTTAGCAATTGCCTCTTTTATCTGGCTGAGAGAAATCTCCTTTGATAAAAAAAAGCCCAAAAGCTCAGCATCCGCGACTCCTCATCTTACTTGTCATTTGTATTTCATGCAGGTGAAGAGGAAGAGCTGACCTACCCACAGAAGTAGGCATTTCTCCCCACTGGAGCACCACGTCTTTAGTTATCCGTCCATAGGTGTTGACATACACACCTTCATCCTCATAGCACACAAGCATCTCCATCCCGTCTGTTTTAGGCAGGATGACAATGGCGTGAGGAGTGATATTGCCCTGAATCTGCAGTTAAAATAAACCCTGAAAGTCAGAATTACATTGAATGGGGGAAGGGGAAAGGGGAAGGGAGCAGAGCCTCAGAAAAGCAAAACCCCAGAACAAAGCCCTGCCTGGATTCGACAAAGAGATAAGCTTGAAGGGGAATACACTGTCATGTTTACCCTACCATCGAAGCTGCCTGATAGTCAAGGATAAACAGGTTCAGCAATTATAGAGAGATCACAACATAAACGCCCCCGAGACTGATGGCTGACATTTCACTGTAACACAAATCAGCCACTGCTGACTGATGACTCCATCTCTTATTCAAATTAAGGCAAATAAACCCAGAATATTACAGGTAGCCCTAGGGAGGAAACATTCTCATTTTTTAGCAATCAGGCTCTACCTCTCCAAGGGCAGTTACAGTGACTTTCCATCCATGTCTGCCCTTCCATAGGTAAGGCAATACAAAACCATCCCAAATTTTCCCAGTATTTTCTCCCTGCACTTCTTGCCAGCTCTCGCAGAGGAGGTTCTGCTCCTCAGATGAGGTTTGGTAATTCCTGGGTTTGATTAGGGATAGTTTTTCCCAGATCACTTTCTCATGCTGCTTGGGCCAGCAGTATGGATGGAGCTTAAATAAGCCAACAAGAAAATCCTCTTCTACAGTATTTTTCACGGGACTGATTCTCTCTGGAAATAGCTGATGGACTTGAGAGAGGTCCTGTGGTGAGTCCCAGCTGTCAGGGAATTTGGGAGTTTGGGCTATCCTCATCCCGAAACCTTCACCTGGGAAAACTGTGCTGCCTCAGCAGGAACAAGCATTGGTGAGCACGTCCAGAACACCACGCAATGGGGCAGTGCCCTGGGCATCCAGCTCTTGGCTGGGTCTATGTTGTCCAACAACCAAGAACCTAGTTTCATGGTATCATGCCCTACAGAGAGCTCCACGCAGAGTACTGGCAGATTCTTCTTTCTGTGGGACATTAAACCTTAAACCTCACTGCTCGAGTGCAAGGACAGAAGCGAATAATGAACGTGAAGTACGTGGTGCCTCCAAATCCTCTTTAAGCCAGTACCAATAAGGATGGTACTGGAGAATGTCATACCCATGGCAAGATGTCACCTGGACTGGTCACCATTTCTGAGCCCACTGAGGGCCTGTCCAAGCCTTACTGGTGACCTGCTCTAGTCATGCAGCAGCACTCCCTCGTGTACTCACGTGAGATGGTATATAGATGTCATAGGAGTTCCCAGAATCTACATCAATCACATGGAAACCAGTGTGTGATCCAAAGATGACCTTGAGTCTCTGACCCTCTTCTACAGTGAGATCCACGAGCAACGGCTTGTGCTGGAGATCTGAAAAAGACTTTTATAATCCCTTCAGTGAGCATCACAGAAAACCAACAAACCCCCATAGCAGCAGCCTGACATGCCTTTGAAATCATATTGGTTTGACTGTTTTTCCTACTAAATATGTGGTTATTTATATTCCTGTCTCTCTGTTCCCATTCAGATGCCTCCAAGGGTATTACCCACTCGCTCCAGACATCCCAGCAGATAAGTGCTCACCCTTGCCAAGCATAGCTCTTTTTCCCCAGGAGCCCTAGGCCAGCCTAAGGATTTGGTCTCGAAAGGAAGGTGACAGCTCAGTTTTACAGAGTGGGTACCCGTCCAGCATGTGGGACTTCTCCTGTGCCAGTGCTGCTCTGGGTAACAAGCCCAAAGTCTTCAGAGAGCTGTGACCACCCACCTCCCCTCAGCAGGGATCACTGCTCTGGTTTGGGCAGCTAAAATGAGTCAGATCAGCAGAGACCTATTTATCCTTGTCCTATCTAACCTGCTGGATGCAGGCTGAAACCACCTCCCTGGCATGGGCTGATCCAGGACAAAGTATCTCTCCATGGCTTAGGTCTTCATCAGGAGGGTGAAAGACCCCCAGGGAGAGGAAAGGGCTCCTGCCTCTCTGTGAGAGGACCACTCTGACTCCTGCCAGGGAAAATCAGTGGGTGGCATTTCCCACCATCCCAAGAGATCCCTGCTTATAAGGCAAGAAAAGGATGCTCAGCCCTCTCCAGAGTGGTGAACCACCCCCAGGAGCCCTAGCCAGCATCCTCACCAGAACCCACCAAGGCTGGATCCCAGGCTGTTTTAGTGTTGCTGAGCTCTCCATGTCATTGAGCCCATTTATTCTGGTTTTTGTTCAGAATAAAAGCAAATGTGACCTAATACTGAATAAGCCCATTTGTGCTGGAAGGACGCAAAATGAGATTACTCAGCATGAATGTCTCCAGAGGGCACTGCCCCTTGTGACTTGTCTCTGCACAGAGCTTCGCATGAAAAGTGCTTTCAAGTGCTAAGTACAAAATACCCATTGGCAGGTTACAGAGGAGAAAGGTCTCACTGAAGGAAACCTAGGTAGATGAAAAGGGAGAGGAAAAAAGACAGAAAGAAAGGGCCATTCTCCTGGACTTTCTGTCTGAAACAGAATCCACACTGCAAAAGGGGAGAGGACCTTGCAAAATAAAGATGGAAAATAACGCCAACCTGCTTTGGTACTGTATGTGAAAAATGAGTCAGAGATTAAAAAAACTCAAAACCAACCAACTACCAAAAAAACCTCACCAAACCCAAACCACCAAAAAACCCAACTCAGTTTTACTCATGGACATTTGGTCAGCTTTCTGCAAAATTCCCAAGTAAAGCCTGCCAGCTTGAGCTAATATTAATGCTTAATTGCTAGCCATGAGCAGAACGTATCCCATTTCCCATGCCTGCTAGGGATTCTGAGGAGCTCAGCTACATAAGAAAGATGCTTTTCTGCTCTGCATAGTACTGAAATCTCATGCGTATACAATTGCAGAGTGCATTTTGGTTAAAAGACCAACATACCTTAAATGCCATAAACTTGTGATATGGTTTAGGAGCCCAAGCGTAGATCTCTACAGCATTCTTTAAGGCAATCACCAAGAATTTGATCCTTTCATATTTCACTAAAATGAAAATAAAGTCAATTAAAACAAAACATTCACTTGCTTTCCAACAAGACTGAACAATTAATCTCCAGGAATAGCTTCTCACGCTGTCTCTCTGTTGGTTCTTATTTGGTAAAGTGTCCACTTAATACATCTAGATGAATACCAAAGATATTTATTAAGAGGATGGGGCCAGTCTTTTTTCAGTGGTGCCCTGTGACAGGACAAGAGGTAATGAGAATAAACTTGAACATAGGAAGTTCCACCTAAACATGAGGAGGAACTTCTTTACTTGGAGGGTGGCAGAGCCCTGGAAGATGCTGCCCAGAGAGCTGGTGGAGCCTCCTTCTCTGGAGACATTGAAACCTGGACACGTTCCTGTGCAACCTGCTCTGGGTGGACCTGCTCTGGGTGGACCTGCTCTGGCAGGAGGTTGGACTAGTTGATCTCCAGAGGTCCCTTCTGACCCCATCTCATTCTGTGACTCTGATAACTTAAGAGAAATTCTCAGGTCAGATCTAAGACTAGAGAACAAAAAGGCATCTCTTCAGACACTATTTTGCCCAGAAAGGCCACTCACCAACTTTGTAGTGGATGCATCCCTCCAGGTCCCCGACCGTGATCCAGCCCTGCTTCTTCTCCACTTCAGGGTCGTTGTGTAAAATCCTGTTTCTCAGCCAGGAGAGATAGTACACACGCAGCTTGTTCTTCTTTCCTGTTGGCAAAGGAAACCCCTCTGTCAGAGCAGCACACGTGGGCGTGGGAAATCGTGAAATTTCAGTGCTTATTTTCACTCAAAAGTTTGTTTTGTTACAAAGTTGAAAACTGTAGTTCACTTATTGTGTTTTGTTTTTCTTGGGGAAAAAAAGGTATGGAAAGCAGAGCTTTCTAGACTGCAGGTGGATGCTGGAAGAGCCAGGTTCTTACTTCCCACAGGCTGGAAAGGTTCCTTTTCCTATAAATCAGTGTTCACAGAGAGACGGTCGGGCGCAGTGGGGCTGTGACCCCAGCTCTCTTACAGCTCAGGCCTTACCCAACCACTCAACTACCTGCTTCTTTTCCTCTCTCCTCCTTCATACCGCATTAATTCCACCCAGGAGCTGAGACACAAGCTCCTCTGTCTGCGACAGGCTCCGTTATTTGCTGATGATCCTGGTGCTGGGCTCTCTGCAATGCTGAGGGGCTGCCAAATTCCTGCAGCGCCTCTTGGATGGCTGTGATCTGGCTACAAACCTCCCTGCAAAGCCCCAGCTCCAGGGACAGGACACAGCTTGCACCGAGGTTGGTGGCAGAAGACCCAAACCAGGAGCTCTTTCTGCTGGTGGGTTTCCACAGGTCCCCAAGTGCTTGTCCTCAGCACCATGTCAGGGGTTGTGGAATTCATCTTCCACCCCTTCTTCCTGCAGTTCTATCCCCAAAAACACAGGGCAGCTGCTGAGTGAGGGAAATGATGAAGCAGCATTTTAAAAAACTCTATTTGAATGGAGGGAGCAGGAATTTGTCAGTGAATGCACATTGAGCCCTAGGGGGTGGGGTGTTGAGCAATGTGGAAATAAATGAAAGGATGATAGGAAGTTTTCAAGGAAGGACAAAAGGAAGTTTTTGAGGCCAGGTTGGATGAGGCTTTGAGCAACCTGGTCTGGTGGGAGGTGTCCCTATCCCTGGCAGGAGGTTGAACTTGATGATCTTTAAGGTCCCTTGCAACCCAAACTATTCTACAATTCTGTATCAAGCAATTTTCCTAACAAACATTCCTCTTGCTGTCCCCTGTGAACTTCACAGGGCATCCATCAGCAGGAGAGGGCTCTGCCCCAGCCCCACCACCCGTGTGCTTCCCAGGGCTGCTCTGCAGGGAGGGTGCCGGGTGCTCTCCTGGGAGCTTGGAGTTTTTGCTTTTTTGGGGGGGCCAGAAATCACCTATGAGCCTGAATTGAGAATTCCAGATCTCCCAGCTGAACCCAGGGACAGTGACCAGCCCATGGCCCTCATGATGCTTGGAACAACCTGAGCACAGCCATCGTCTGAGCTGAAGCCCTGAAGCCATGGTTGATGGCTCCCTTGGCCAGAGCCAAACAGACCCAAACCTAGAGTTTGCTGCCTTCTCAAGCTGTGACTACCTGCACCTTGCTGGGGTCTCAGCCTGCACCTTCCCTTTGCTGCTAAAGGAGGATGGTGCATTGCAGATGAAGAAGAGCAAGCAGATGATGATGTGAGCAAATAGCTCTCAGAGGCATTCTTGCAGATCTAACACCTTTGATTCTGGAATAAAGCACCTCCAGCCCCCCTGGGAGGTTCCCTCTGACACTGGAAGGCAGGTTTTATCTGAGCTGGAACTGGTCATATAGCTGAGGAGGTGAACGACGGGGTGAGAGCATTAGAGTCATACCTGATATTGTCACAAGGACATTTAGGCCCTCGAGTACGTCCATCTGTTGAAATCTCCGTCTGTTGATGAGGTTGTAGACCTTCCCTTGCCCGCTTCGATCCAGCAGCATCAGGCCGTTTTCTGTGCCCACCAGCAGATTCACACCTGAAGAGGAGAGGGGAATGGGCACTGGGAGCCATGGCTGCTCCCACAAACAACTCAAGGACAATACCTCAAGCTCCTGTCTGCTACCACCGCAAGAGTGACCTATCCCAGCTAAAGCTGTGATCTTCCCATGAACATAAAGAGTCACTCTTACAACATGGGAACTCAGGGACATTAGCCTTGCCTGGGATGGAGAAGGGGACGACCAGAGGCAGGGGCTCTGTTCTGCGATGACACAGTCATGTTTCATCACCAGCCCCACGTTCTGGAGAGCTTTGCCCAGGGCACGGTGTGATGAGGGGCTTACCCCACAAAGCAGCACAGAGAATCTCCGAGTTGAAGCGCTTCTTGTATTTCCGGATCTCCGGGGTGTCGCTGTGGGGACGGATGTTGGTGGGGTTGACATTCACCACCGAGATCTTCCGGGCTTCGTTCAGCTTGGCCTGCTCCTGTCTGAGCAGCTCGCTGGTGAACAGGGCTTGTAAGGAAACAGGACAAAACAGTGAGGTGTGATGGACTGATTGTATGTACCCCTGCTGTCGGTGTTTTTTTTGGAATGGGAAGACAATATTTGGTGTATTTTTTGATGTCATCACTATGTTACAACTATTCGTTTGAACAGGGGTCATCAGGATTTTCTCATAGGTTGGAACCACCACCAAACCCATCAGAAGGGGATGTCTCCCTTACCTCCAGCCCTGCCTATCCAGCTGACCAGTGCTATTTGCTGACCACTTGCCCACATCCAGACATTTTCTGTGAGTGCTCAGCAACTACCAGCTTCCACCTCCCAGTGACTTCCACCTCCCAGTTCTGCCAGGAACATTCTCCCGGCTGCCTGGGCAGATGGGTGGGTGGATTCCTGCTGTTCCAGGTTTTCTCCTGGACCTTTCTGGTGGCATTTTACTGGTGAGGGAGAAGAAGTTGGAAGGAAACTGAAGAGCACAAGGATGCAGACAAAGGCAATGTTTGGACAAGATTAAGTGAAAAGCAGAAGAGTTTCAGTGGGGTTATTCAGACTCCATGACCTGGTTTCCACAAGGCCCTCCCCTCTCAAACTGGCCCCATTGCCTCCTACCAGTAGCAGATGACTCTTCGTCCTCATCCTCATCTTCATCAGTAGGCGAGGTCTGATACACTCTGGTGTCCACAAAGGGGGTAAAAGAGGCTTTGGTGCTGCTTCCCATACCGTACTGGAAAATAAACAGCAAAGTGAGACTTCAGAGCACAGAAATAACAATAATTTTGTGTGTGTATATGTAAGACTTCCTAATGAGCAGACCCAGTCCCCTACCCCTGTGGTGCCCTTTTCAAGCCCTCTAGGAACATTTGCTCCTACTTCTCCTTACCTAATCGTCAAAAAAATATAAAATAAAATTAAATTGGGTTTGTGAGTGCCCATGAGCAGCAGAAAAGGAGAGGAGCTGGGCCTGGCTCTGCTCTCTTCTTGCAGGCAGAAGCAGAGCACAGCCACGAGACCAGTTAGCGGAGAAGCCCCGGGGCCAGAGGCAAAAGCAGGTAAAAGAAACAACTCTGCTTTAAAAAAGCCCCATCTGGGATGGCAGATCCTTTTCCCACTTCCCCACCTCGCAGCTGAGGATGGGACCTTGGCAGGACGATGCTGGGAGCCCTGGACCATTGGCCACCAAGGTGATGCAGAGCTGAAAAAGGTGGGACTGTTGCTTTCCTTGTGCCGAGCCAAACACTACCTATGGCAGTCTGAGCAAAGATTTTATTTCAACAATTATTTTATTTCAACAGGTTGTAGAAATCTATTTTAGCACCTGCAAAGCATAAGCAGGAGAGCTCTGCTTCTACTACCTGTTACCAAGGGGTTTGCTGGGGGAAAGTGGGAAAAGCCAGCTTTTCAGAAAAATGCCAATTTTTTGCTCTCTTGGGCTGTTATCACTGGTCCCCACACCTATTGCTGAGGCAGGACCCAGCAGTGCCCCTCGATACACCTGGATACTTTGGGTTTTGGGAGGATCTGGAATGCTTGGGGTGAGCTGTGTGATGCTTTAGGGAGAGGTTTTGAGCAGGGGGTGTTTGAAAATGTCTCGGGTGCTCAGGCTGATCACAAGATGGCATCCCCCAGATCGCTCCATCCCCCCCACCCCCAAAAGTCTGGTCTTCAGAGTGCACCTCATGGGGACGTCACGTACGGGTTGTCTGCGATTTTAAGAATGTATTTCAAATTGCCTGCAGCATTTCAGAGGGGACTGCAGAAGGGGCCATTTCTAACCTAACAAAACTTAACCTGAAGGTATCGCAGGGAATGTCGCAGCCAAGGGCATCTGGAGAAGAACAAGCTGCAACATCACATTGCTTTCTTTTTAAAGCCATGGCTTCGTTAAGGCAGAAAATGAGGCTAAGACCTTCTCCCAAGCAAAAGGAAATCCTTGCCTTGGGAATCAAAGTGTTGTGATTTCCCCCCTTCCTTGAGCAGCTTATTTTTCCTACTCCAGTATGTCCCCAGGACACACTTTGTGCGTGACCCCTGTTAAGAGCTGTGACAGCAGCACAACCCAAGTTGTTCTGCAGTAGCACCACTGCTCACATTTTCCTTCCCTGAAATACATCTTCCCCAGCTTTTCACATCACCAAGTCACCAGAGGCAGCTCCCCATGCTCAATGCCACCGCTGCCATGGTGACAACTGCCATGGGGACAAGCCCATGCTGTGGGAACCTGTGCCCTTGGCACATCCGTACCAGAACTGGGCCAAGCTGGTACCTGTCCTCTGGCGAGGTACAAAAAAGAGGTTTAGGAGCAAAAACCCATGGGGTGTGGGAGCACCCGGATGGCTTGGGACTTTCCTTGGTGGCACTGAGCAGGTTTTGGGGCTGGTGGGCACCTGGCATCCATGCTCCGGGGCATCCCGCTTCCCTCCCATCTCCACATCCCCGACAGCCTGCTGTTTCCATAGAAACGGGATGGGTTTCCAAAACGTACAGGGTAACTGAGATCCATGGAAAGAGTTAACAGCCTGGGGCAGGGAAGGCTGCGGGGGAACAGACACCACATTTCCATACACAGTATGGCCATATTTGTGTGCACTCCTTACTTGGTGCTTCTTCATATCCCGGAAATACACATTTTTTTCCCTGCACTGAAGACTGCACTTCTTTTCCATAAAGCCCCAAATATTCAAGGAGAGGAAAAATTCAGTATTTACAGGGATGCTTTCCAGCTGAGAGCCAGGTGTTTTCTGACAAATGCATTGCAAAGAAACCCTTCATCCCAGTGCACCAAGCATTTATTTTCTTTGCTCACATTCAGCTATTCTCCTAAGAAGCTGTCATTTTGATAACTTACAAATCCTCTACATAAATATTAAGACCTCATCTTCCTCCAAGTCCTGTTCAACCACCTATAAACCTCCCTGGTGGCCTACAGAGACAGAATCAAGACGCAGGGCGAGGTCATGCTGGCCCCCTTCTTTTTGCCTGCAGCACCATGAGTCACCTGAAAGCCTGTGAGCTAAGTCCCCAAATTTCCATTTCCACCCACTCCTGGCTCAGACAGCCCAGGTTTAGAAAGGAAAAAGATCCTTCTTGGTTGGTATTCTCCAAATGAATATATTTAAACCCAATCCTTGCCCGCATGGAAGCAGTCCCAGGATGACCGTGGAAGGTGTTACTTTCAGGATCAACTCTCTCATCACCACTTTTAAAGGCAACGAGGAAACAGAGAAAACCTTAAGACCAAGTCCCACACCATCTGTTCTTACATTTTATCAATGCCCAATTCCAAGCAAGTTTTATTTTTATACTGCTAGTAAAAGCAAACCATAAAACGAGTACATAATTTCTATGAAAGAGAATAAGATGACAGAACTTTTGATGTACAGCCAGCAAAACGAAAAGAAAAAAAAATATAAATAAAATAGCTTATTTAGCACCAAATGGGTTCATTTCTCATAGGAAAACAGAGAACTATGTGCCTGGTTCTCACAGCTGGCGATGGTAAGAAAGAAACACCAAATCCTTTGTCTTGTATGTCACACCTTGTACTTTCTAGGACATTTTACACCTTATACCCTGTTAATGTTCAATCATGTTCCTGTAAAAGAGCTACCAGGGTGAAATACTTCACCATGACTGGAGAAACACACAATTTTAAAGCTCTGCGGATTTCTGCTAGTCTGAAGAACGATCCAGAATTTTGTTGGCTTTGCTTTTTGCTAACCTTTTGAGTCACACTAAGCATCAGAGATGGCACAGGCGTCAGCTGCGCCCAGTTGAAGTTAATGGCATCACTGGCTCTCAAAATTTCCTCCTATTTCCAAGTGCCAAAAAAAAAAAAAAGGGACTTGTGCATCAGTTGGCAGCATTCAAACCATCACCACCAAAGGTTGAGCTGGTGGGCTTGACTTAAAGAAGATTTAATACACATTTCCACCATCAGCTATAGATCTATATAGCAATAACCCATCAGATTCCCTTCTATTTCCACTACACTCACCCACGTGGACCAGAAAGAGAGAGAGAGAGAGAGGGGAGCAAGAAAAGCCAGGGAGGAAAGCAGGAAAACCCCTTTACAGGGCACACAGAGGTGTTAATACTTGTTTAAAAGCGATGCAAAGGAGAAGGAGGAGATCCAACACCCACCCACCCATCCTCCCCCGGCCACCACCACCTACTTCAGGCACCGAGTCCATGTCCTGTGCATGCGTGGAGACTCGCCCCAGGGCCTCGGTTGGTGTGCCCGCCGGCGAGTGGCTTTGCTGCACCAGGTCAGGCAGATTGATGTGACCTGCAAAGCCATTGCTGGCTGCGTGGCCAGAACGCTTTTTTTCACCAGAGGTCTGCAGAGACACAAGGCATGAGGAAGAAAGAGAAGGGGGAAGGGAGGGAGGGGAGGGGGAGGAGAGGGGGAAAAAAAAAAGAGAAAAAGAAGAGAAAAATACCCAAACAAAACCAAGTTGTTGGCAGTCCCCCAGTTACCAGAGCAAGCGCAGAAGAAGGACCCTCTCTGTTCTTTCCATCCCCATGCAATCTGGCAAGCAGCAAACCAACCCACCCCCTCCAACCCCCAAAGAAATAAAGACAGGATTAATCACGAAGTCAATACAGAGTAATTAGCCACGTTACAGTGAGAGAAGCCTGATCATCGTCGGTGTGAGACAAGGAACGTAGGGCAGATTCTGCTCTTGCCACTATGGGTGCAAAGCCCATGGCCAGCTCTTCTCCCACGCAGCCACCAGCCACGGTGACAGCAGAATCTGACCCCTCGATCAGTGTTAGCCTTAACGGCTATGCACAGCTTCGGCGGTGAGTAGCCCAACTGCAAATGCCAACACAGCCCCTGTCGCATGTTTCTGTGACCCAAAACAGCAGTGAAGAGTGGCAGCATTGGCAGAACATCAGCAGAACGATGGGCATCTCGCTCTGCACACAAGGTTCCCAGGGTTTCCCCAGGGCTCCCCTTCTTCTCCATCTCCACCTCGAGCAAGGCAGGTGCTGGGAAGTTTCTCCAGTCCCTGCTTATCGTTTTGAGGTATTTGCCATTTTGATGAATCCCACCTACCTGAGCACATCAAGGAGACCATTACAGAGCCTTGCCCATTTACTGGGATTAGTGGAAAACTCCCTCTGAACAGGCTCACCAAGTTTCTGACCAGTCCTGACAACATTTATCTTTTGATCACTCGTTACCATCACTTTCAACCACTTTGACATCCCACCAGAGAGTGAAAAGCCCTTTGCCCAAAGCCCTTCCTCTCTTTCAAAGTTGCAATATGTGACTTCAATATGTGAACATTTCACACAAACAAAATTAAGAATTAAAATGCTGCTTGAGTCTAGTTTGCATGTATTCTAAACATTCCTGCTTTATGACTGCTGACTCCAAACTCCCCTCCCTCCTTCTCCTCTCCCATCCACCTCCTTTACAAGCCAGCAGGAGACTGACTTCCCTATTTTACTGACTGCCAGGGCCACCAGGAGACCTACTACCCATCTGCATTTCCCACAGCATCCCCAGTGTGTTCCAGCAACTGGAAAACCCAGAAACACTGGGGGAACATCTTCCACAGCCACCTTCTGCCTCACTCCTGCAGTACCAAGTACCATTGCTCCCACTGCAGCCTTACCTCTGCGATGCCGGAGCTGGGGATGGGGGCTCGCATCCAGGAGGGATGCCCAGGGGAGTGCAGGATGGCTGGCTAGTGGGGATGGGGGTTTGGACCAGCCCCTGGAAAAGCCTCCAAGTGCTCTACAAACACATCTCTGATGGTTACACGGCGGCAAAGGTTGGGAAGAAGGAGGGAAAACTTTGGGCCAGGTTCCAAGTGTTAACGAAATGCTGTATATTGGAGATAATTTCTGCTGCCTGGAGCTCTTGTGGGATTTCGGCAGCATCATCTGTAGGAACATCCTCCCTGCCCTGCCCTGGGCATTACTATTCACTGCTGTTTGTAGTTCTGAGAAACATTTGCACTTGTCACATTTGCTCCGAGTGTAAATTGTATTACGAGAGCGCTAACGAGCACAATTTACTGCCTCATTTTGTGTTCCGGACACACAGCACTGTCAGTTTTTGTGCTTACATGGGCAAAACCTCCTGAAGATGCTCCATGGAAATATTTGTTTTGCAACTTACCTCCCTCACCATTAAAGTCCCTTCCCTTGAAATATTGCTAAACGTATCTGCATGGGAAGTCTCCAGCCCGTGGGTTGTCACCATTCCCATGTTGTACGGCTCATTGCTGCCAGGAATTCCTGTTGGTCTGAGGACAGAACAGGAAAGCATTAATGCATTAAAACCAGAAATGTTCTTATGCTAAATTAGATGAAAATTCCTCTATTTTCAACCTCTATGTTTCAACAAGGGTAAGGCTTTGTATCTCACATCAAGAAAAAGTAGAAAACATATCCATTTAAAAGCACAGGGAAATTATTTACATTGTCAGAAACACAGGACCAGGTTGATGCTGGTGTATATATACCCATAGAGCACAGAGACCAAAGAGAAGGGCCTTTTTCATCCCCAAGGTGCCCTGAGAAGACCACTGATGAGCAGGTAACGAGGGCTTGGAGTCCTGCTCTACCTTACATCATTTTTTTCTACTTAAGAAAGTTTAAAAAAGTAATAATTCACTCCCTTTATTCCCCCTCTCAAGCCCTGAGAAGGAAGCAGTGCATCAGAACACCCAATGACAAGAGCCAACAAGGGAGGGGATGTGGTTTGGAGAAGGTGCTGGCAGGAGGACAAGTTGTGTCCTGTCTTCCTCTGCTGTTTTCCAGGTGGAAACGTAGCCCAAACCCATGATTTCGCCTTGACTTTATTTCTGTGCTCCTATATCAAGAGAGAGGCTGGAATTTATTCTCAAACACATTAAATTTTAGGACTTTTTAGGAGAGCGGGCGTCGCAGGTGGTGAGCCGTTATTTTATTACTACGTTCTCAGCAGACCAGCTGCTTAAATATAATTCAAATGAACCCAAAAGCAAATGACAAAGCACCTCTGGATTACCCAGCCCTGTGCGCTGGAAAACGCCAATGGTGTTATGAAGATGTTGCTGATGAATCCTGTTAGTTGGCATTTAAACGCCGTTCAGACCGTTTAGCTTTCCATTAATACGAATTAATTTACTCTTTTAACACGTCATCCCCACGCACACCTTGCGCCTTCCTACTGTTAGCTCTTCAACACCACCAAAGGATGGGAAAATAACACAATTCTTCCAGTTTTAGAAATAAGAAAGTGGAGACAAAGGATTTTTTGGTGTTAATTTTGAGACCATAGGGTGAGTGAAAGATTGGCTGCAGCAGCCCTGAGGCCCCAAATTTCATCATCACACAGTTTCCATGTCACCCTACAAGAAATCCCTGGATGTGGGGAAGAGCTTCAGAGAGGGAGCCGAAGGGAGTCACCATAGTCTTCAGATGGAGAAAAGGTATCTGCAGAGGTGGAAGGAGTAAATGGTCCCTCCTATCTACTGGGACACGAAGTGATGGATGGGCTTATCCCACAGCAGGAGAGACACAGACAGAGCTGGAATGAAGAGCAGCCCAGTGTTCAGGGAAGTTTAAACATGAGTTATAAAAAGATCACTTGGAAGGCACAGGAGAAGATGAGATGATGTCTCTTGGCCCCAGTTTCTAATGAAAAACACTGAGCACAGGAAAAACAGAGCTTTGACAGACAAATGCCCAACTACATCTAGTCCAAGCTTGGGTTAAGGTTCCTTTTGTGAAATAAGGGTGTAAAGCCAAGCTTTCACTTCCTTCTTCCCCAGATACACAGCAGTGCAGCTATGCCTGAGGGTACCTGTGAAGGCTTAGACATAGACATAGCTCCTGACACCTCACTGTGACACCCAAAGGTTTGCTTCTCCATGGTTGGTCCCTGGGGCACGTTCACCAACAGGACCTTATGGAGCAAGCAGCGCTGGGCTGGCAGAAGGTTTGGGGCATCCATCCCACTGCCCTGCCTGGTGTCCAACACGTCTGGCTGCAAAGCATTCAGGGAGAAACTTTATCTGCCAAGAAGTACCACGTCAAAGGCAAGGTGTTTGGTGGAAGGATGTCAGTGCAGATTAACCATTTCTGATTAAATTCCTCTTCTGTGAACAGCCGGGGGACCCTTCTCACACGCGTGACTGCCCATCCTTCTGCTGCATATTCATGGCCATCCCTCTGTCTCCTGACTTTCTCTGAGGAATCCCGAGAGCTCTGATTTTCCTTCTTCTGCTGGAAGGAAGCTCCAACCCAGGAGCACTCTGCTTAATGTGGACCCTCTGTGGTCTTCCTCACCTCCTGGAGGTGGTGTCCCAGACCCCACCACTATGAAGCCAGCTACACCTACGTTGGCTAATAATTCATTTAGTGTGAAGAATGGGAATGAACTGATTAAGATGCAAATAATCCCCTAAAGCCTTCACACAACTCCTCTGCCAGTTCAAAGGGGCAGGAGTCAGACCCCACTGCCAGAGAGTCCCCAGAAGCCCCCCTGCAGAACTAGTGCTGCAAAGGACTGGGCAAAGAGCCCATGTAGATGCTCCATGTGCTCACCCTGCATGGTGACAGCTGTTTTGTGTGTGTTGGAGCCATGCTGCCCTCCTCCCTCATCTACATCTACTCAAAAGTACAAGTGTCCCATGACCTCTAATGGAGATGCAATAGCATAGCCTGCTGACTTTTTCATTTCAGTGTTTCAGTCCACCAAATGCTGCTTCCTGCCCAGTGACTGAGCCAAAGACAAAAACCAAAGACAAAGATTCAGGATTATTATAATCCTGGCTCTACCAGTTGTCACTGGGCAGAGTCACCAAGTCCTGCGCTTCTTCATGGCTTGATGTGGGGCAAGACCTGGCTCAAGAGCAGGCAGAGCTTTAACACGCCAACCCCGTGGGGAGGGCCAAGATGTGGAGGAGGTCAAGTAAGTCCACTCAGGCCAAAGCCCCACGTTGCTCATCAGCAGGAACATGCCCATCAGCTCAGAGTCTGAGTTCCCTGCATGTGCAGTGCCAATAATTCAGTTTTTCCCATTCAGTTTGGACCAGGGGAAAAAGATCCCTCTGAGCAAATTATCCCTCACAACCGCGACGCCGTTCCCAGGGCCAACCACCAAACACCTATGGGCTTCGGCCACGTCCCATATCACAGCTACTGCTCCCCCAGACCCAGACACACTGCGGTTTCACCGTTTGCCCCCCTCCCAAAAGAAAGGGCTTCTTACATAAGCCGTGGGATGTCACTGACAGGCACGGTCCCATCGTGCGTCTCGTTCTCTCCATCCTCCTCCTCTTCCTCGCTGCTTTCTGACTCCTCGCTGGAGGAGGAGTAGTCTGTCACCTTCTTCAGGGGGCGATTGGTTTCTTCGATGCGCAGCTCCCTCAACTCTTTGGCTAGGGCCGTCAGATCCTACAGGGGATGGGGGCAAGGAGACAAGGAAGGGGTGGCTATTATATTTAAAGCGAGGAGGGTGTCACATACATCTCTTCCAAAGCCAATGCTAACGGCACGAGCAACGAGAAATAGCTTTACAGAGTCGTTACAAACATGAGACAAACGTAAGACAATGTTTGTAGCATGTAGCATTTATTAAACAAAACAAAACTGATTTACGCTCACTGAAAAAATTAATAGCCAACCTCTTCTTTTTCTGTTTGGAACGTGTATGTGCATATAGATACACACACTTATATGTATATACACGACAAAATTATATTTGTTGGAAAAGGTGAAGTTCAGTTACCATCATAGTAAACTGGAAAACAACATCATTTCAAAGATTGGCTCGGAGAATTTCTCCTGCAGGGGTTTTCTCTTTTTTTCAAACTTCTCAAAGAGACCCCGTAATGGTATTTATTCTGTAATAAATGCATTTGGGAAGGAAGCAATGACCAGCATCTCCCATGGAGTGGTGCAATCCCCACGTCAAGAGCTGCTTCCGTGGTGAGTCTCCGCTGTGGGGCGGCTGCCGAGAGGCGGTGAGGAGCACGAGGAGAAGCGCCCAGCTCAGCCAGACTTTGGAGCCACAGCTCTGAGTCAGCCACACGATCAAAAAGAAAAAAAAAATAATAATAATAATAAAAAAAAATAATTCCCTCAGCGGGACCCATTAAGCACTTGATGTGAAATGTGGCAGCCTACAAGCTAAGGGCAAAGAAAAAAAAAGCCTCAAAACAAGAAAAAAGACAGGAGCAGTCCCAAAGCCTAGTAATAATTTTTCAGTTTACCATGACTTTGATGAGGTCTCAGACCCGACAGTCATATAAAATAGACACGGCTATTTCAAAACAAGGAACATGGCAGGCACCGTGTAGAAAAGAGACTTTTTGTTATCTTACATGCTTTTATAGCAATGCAGGGGGAAGCAGTAGGGCAGAAAAGCATGAGAGCTCGAATTAGAATGGGTTAGAGAACTCTGTTGCACAAGACATGCACATGACGAACAAAGCATCGCAATTGTCAGTCTTACCATTTCTCCCTATATTAGTGACCGAGGTAGGCATCAGTGCATTCGGTCAGAGATAAAGGATTAGGGAGAAAGAAACTCATTGAAAAAGACTAAATTCCACAATTGTCTTACGGCCATACTCTCATTTACTGCATTTCCAGTTTACCGTTCCAGCAGGGCGACTACAGCAATATTAATTACGGTTGCAAAGGGAGCTCTTAAAAATCTATCCCGTCGACAGGTGAAGGAAACGATGGAAAAAACTTCTATGGCTGAGATGCAAACCCAGTTGTTTCTATATATATATTTTTTTATTTTTTTTTTAAACCATGAAGCAGGAGTATTTTGCAAGCAATTTGTACTTAGGTGACTGCTGACCCACACCTCCCGGCGGGCTCTCAGCCCCACATTCTGCTCCCAGGTCTGCCCTGCCCGGCCTCTGACACCGCAGAGAGACTCCCATGAATATCAGAGAGCTTTCCATCAGACCTGTAAGTATTAGTATAGCAAAAAAAAAAAATTTTTTTTTTTAAAGGAAAAAAAGGATCCATCCCTGCTTCACAGCAGGCACCTGTGATAGGTATTTTACCCAAACGCTCTCTGTAGCTTTAAAGACAGGCTCTTTATCATGCTTTAAAAGAGAATGTGGTATTTCAAGAGTTTATTTTCAATGCCAACATGTTTGGGACTGAAATACAGTCAAATCTGCAGTCATGACATCTAATTATTTTAATTAGCGCTGTAGCAGCTTCTGTGATACAATTGTATCTTTCCCTACAGAAGAATCACTGAAAATTGGAACAGCTCAACGATGCTTTCCACTTTGAGTGAAAAACATGCTCTTTTTTGAGCACTTGCCTTTGAGTTGGATTAGAACCTTCTCAACTTTAAAAAAGACTTTGAGACTGTTGTCTAAAAATTGCAGCTGAACTTCCTGCAGCGCAGGACTTAGCACCAAACCCTTCTCTACCACAGTGATGGATTGTGAAAATTAACTTCTTTTACACACCTTCCACTTCTGCCGTGCTTCCAGGCACCCTCTCTATCAGCTTGCTTTGGTCCTTGCTAGAAGATACCCAAGTATTTTAAAAACCAGCTTAATTAGTTTTTAATAACTAATTTGGAAGTTATAACAGCAATAATACTCCCAGACAACACCATCAGATAACTCCTATTTCCTAGTTAAAGCTTTGCCTCGGGATGGTTAATTCTTTGATGTTATCATTTTCTCTGAGTAATGAGCACTTTGTAGGATTAAATGGCTTCACTGAGTTGCTCTTGGACCAAAAACAATCTGACAACTAGAAAGAAAGTGCTCTGTAGTTCCACATGTGCTTGAAATGTTATTACTGAGGGTGACATAATACATAAGTTACCAGTATCAGTGCTCTTTAATTGCTTTTAATTACCAAGACTTCTTTAGATTTAATATTTGCTGGAATCAAGTCCGGTTGGTTTCCCAAAACTGAACTTGAATTTAGCACACGCACTGCCTCTATTTAGACACTGATTTATGTGCTTTTTACTTAACAAAGCACCCCATTAAACAAAGCACATTGCTCATGTCCTATCCAAAGAGAACAAGTTTACTAACCAGTACATCTTCCTTCTCTCCAGTCTTCTATTGTCAGAGGGAGGAGGCTGCTGGAGAGGCTGCTGGTACTGGTGCTCCCATTATGGCCCTGTGGTTACCAGTATGGACAGTGTGTGCACAGCAACGTGTGTTAAATGCTAAATCAGGAACGTTTGGTCTCTTCCCGTGACCACTGAAATATTCACCATGACCAGATGCACACAGATGGCTTTACAACTGATGGGCTGGGGCCATGAGAACGAATTACCCACTGCTTTCCACTGCTCTGTTCTCTATTCGCCAAGCGCCTTCGTTCAAATTAGGCTTAAAAATACATTTCAAACAGCGCTCAACGGCCCCTCTGAAATCAGGGGGGGGACCTGGGGGCTGTAGCTGAGAGCAGGATGTGGGCGAGTGGCGCAGGTTGCCCGGACCACCTCCACTGGCACCAGAAACCTCTGCTCTGGCTCCATTCTCTTTTCCAATCCACCCGACGACGGCAGCGCCCTCCGCTCCACGCGTGAAGGTCGGCAGGGGTGGGGAGGTTGCCACTTGCCAATGGCCTCCATGCAAGTGGTCTGGCCAGTTTCGGGCAGCCCAGGGCAACACCTCCCCTCCCCGCGCTGCAACGCCACGGGGGATTGCATCCCGAGATTGCATCACCACCTTTATTTTTCAACGCCAGCACCAAGGCCACCAAAAAATACAAAACCCACTTCGACATTAAGCGCTAACTAGTCAACCTCGCATAGGCACGACCCACTGAGAAAAGATATCACTAACCTCATCTATAGCTTTCTTATAGCTCTGTGGGTAAAGGAAGAATAATCATCATCAGAGGAAACAGATCGGGACAGGAAAAAGCCAGAGGAAGGGCAAGCAGGTTAGAAATAAAATTAGAATTGTTAGCGCAACGCTGTGGAGTGTAGAGAAAAGAAACATCATCAACAAAACATTATTACACATTCAAAAAAGAGAAGCAGTGGAAATTCATTTTGTTATTAGGCCGACTCCGCGGTTTTAAAATAGGAAAGTCAACCGCATTAAACCAGGAGGAAACAACTTCGGATGAGATTTTGCTCAGAATAATCAAAGGGGAGCGTAGGGAGACCACCGCTGGGTTTGGTGTGAAGCTGTCGGGGGCCGGTCGCCCCAGCCTCCCCGAGCAGATCCCTCCGCCGGGCTGCTGCCGGGGGGGTGGGGGGGACACATGCAGCACGGAACACAACAATGTGCCACGGACAACCACCGGGCCCAAGCTAGCAAAGCCCTTAAGCATCGTCTTCCCGTGGAAGCCCGGGCTTAAGCGCTTTCCCCTAGACTTGGGCTCCTGCTAAGAAACTCATGCACTCTCTGAAAGCGTCCCCATCGCCCGCCGACTCTGGCCGTACCACAGCTTTCCAGGCTCTCTGCTGGAGGAGCAACGGTACCGGCCTCTTTTTTGGGGGTCCCCCCCCTGCACCCAAAGGGAAGAGGGCCAAGCTGGCTGCCGGCAACATTCCCGCGGGAAGTACTGCAAGACTCACAGCGGGTCGGCTGGGTCGCGTCACGTCCCGGTTGTCCTCTTGCTTTACCTTGGCGGGCTCGTGGGGCAGCACCGGGGACCCTTCGGGCTTGGCGTTCCCTGGGCGAGAGGCAAAGGGGGAGAGGGGGAGTTAAAAGGCTGCCAAAAGCCGTCGCCGCCCCCCATCACCCCCAAAAAGTGGGCATCCTCCTCCTGCTTGTGTCAGCCCCTTCCCAAGCTCTTTGCCCGTGAAACGCAGGAAGACAGTGGTGAAAGCAGACAAGGACATCCCAAGCTCCAAGGAGTGGATGCCCTTTAAATAGGTCATTTTTGTCCAACTAATAACGTTTCACTCCATTTTGCTTCTGTTGTCTCAAAAAATCCTCCTGCTCCTCTCCACTTGGAGCATCCCTCCATAGAGTGACAGAAGCCATAATTCAACCCAGCCTCCACAGATAGCCCTCTCACAGTGTTGCAGGGCTACAAAGATGATGAGGGGCCTGGAGCATCTCCCTTACGAGGAGAGACTGAGGGACTTTGGGCTTTTTAGTCTGGAGAAGAGAAGGATGAGGGGGAGTCTGATCAACGCCTATAAATACTGGTGGGTGTCAAGAGAATGGGGCCAGTCTTTCTTCAGTGGTGCCCAGGGACAGGACAAGAGGAAACAGGCACTAACGAGTATAAGAAGTTCCACCTAAACATGAAGAGGAACTTATCTTCTTTGAGGGTGGCAGAGCCTTGGAAGAGGCTGCCCAGAGAGGTGGTGGAATCTCCTTCTCTGGAGACATTCCAAACCCGCCTGGACACGTCCCTGTGCAGCCTGCTCTGGGTGGACCTGCTTTGGCAGGGGGGTTGGACTGTATGATCTCCTTCCAACCCCATATCATTCTGTGATTCTGTTACTGCCCTTTTTTTCTACTGAAGGAACAAATTCGCTCCGCAAAAAAGCAAGGCAGACAATAAATTAAAAAAGCTCTGCAGCGTCTGACATTGCTAGGACGTTATTTGTCACAGGCTTCCTCATCAGCAAAACCAAAACCAAACCAGAAAGGACAACTGGTGACGAAGTCCTTTTATTGACTACCTTAGAGAAGTGATGGTTCCAACAACAGACACGCCATCTTAGGGCCAAGTCATAAAAAATTCAAAGCACAGAGGCAGCATTTGTTTTAATGCGCTTCAGCTCTGGGGATTTATGCCGTGGGGCTGTGCCAGAAATGCAGATGTAGGGGCTGTATGTGCTTCAACATCACTGTTGTGATTAAACAGGGGAAGGGAAGATCTTCAAGAGTGGCTCTAAGATGAGAACAGACAACTCAGGTAGGAACATAAACCCAGTATAAACACAGCCTCCTGGTGAAAGCTTACTAAGGGCTAATTCACTCCTCTGCTCCCATCTCAGGCTTTGCACAAAGATGAAGCTTAAAGAAACCAAAACCAAACCAACCAAAAAACCAAGAAAAAAAGAGATGCCCACCCAAAGTACCATGGAATCATGAAATTGTCATTTGGAAGGGACCTCTAGAGATCATCTAGTCCAACTCCCCAGCTAAAGCAGGGTTGCCCAGAGCACATCACTTAGGATGGCATCAGGCGGGTCTTGAAGATCTCCAGAGAAGGGGACTCCACGACCTCCCTGGGCAGCCTGTTCCAGGGCTCTGTCACCCTCATATTTCTCCTCATATTTGAGTGGAACTTCCCATGTTCCAGCTTGAGCCTGTTGCCCCTTGTCCTATTGCTGGAAACCACTGAAAAGAGTCTGGCTCCAACATCCTTCAAACCACCCTTTAGATACTTATAAACATAAATAAGGTCTCCCCTCAGCCTTTGCTTGTCCAGGCTAAAGAGTCCCAGCTCCCTGAGTCTGATTGATTGGACCATCACAGAAGAAATGAGCTTGGGGTCAATGAAAGTAGGAAGCTGGTATTCTTTTTTTTTTTAACCCTATCTATAAGGGTTTCTTATAGAAACTCATCTCCTTTTTTGTAAGTTACTTGGCTCTGGGATGCTGCAGTGGAGTGTGGGAGCAGCACATGCTGCCGTGGGCATCCCACATCAGCATCCAGGCAAAAGGGTGCACCAGTTTAACTCTGCAAGGAGGCCAGCTGGTCACAGAAGTACATCAGAAATATGAATCCTTTGATTTTAAAATTTAAAAAAAGCCCATATAGAATCATAGAACATTTTGGGTTGGAAGGGACTTTAGAGACCATCTAGTTCCAACCCCCTGCCCTGGGCAGGGACACCTCCCACCAGAGCAGGTTTCTCAAAGCCCCATCCAGCCTGGCCTTGAACACCTCCAGGGATGGGGCAGCCACAGCTTCTCTGGGCAACCTGGGCCAGTGTCTCACCACTCTCACAGTCAAGAACACCCTCAAAGTAAAGAATATATGGATCACAGAGCTCTTGCCCTTCTCGCTTATCTAAAAAGCCTCAGAAAGTGCGCCCGGTGTTGAGGGACGTTTTGAAGAACCTCACCTCTGACTCTGTTGCGCTCACTGGAGCCAGCCTGGGAGCCAGGCTGGGACCCTCCCTGGGAGCTGGGCTGGGAGCTGGGAGTGCTGGAGCTGGAGGAGCTGCCGCTGCTGGTCCTCTGCAGCGGGCTCTCCACGATGGGCTCCGTCCTCCTCAGGTCAGGGTTGCTGTGGGAGCACAAAACAGAAGGGCACCATCAGCTGTGTCGCATCTATCTCCGAACTTCAGTTCCATCCCACCCCAACAGGGATAGCTGGAAGGTGAGGAGACACCTCCTCTGCTGGAGAAAACAGGGCTGAGGTCTTCTCTTCTGAAGCTATCGAACCTCCAAGTCCCACTGAGGGACTACGTAGAATTAGGGGCTCAACCACTTTATGGAGGTGGGCCACAACCACAATGAAAAATTGGCTAGAAAAGCTTTCTACTCTTAATTTTGCCAAATTTAGCAAAAATTAAGAGGATTCTTTGCTCAAAACCCCCCATCAGCCTGTTGATGTGCAATGCTGGAGTTATCTCAATAAGCACCAGTATTCATCATAAAAGCAGGAATTTGCAAATTGCTGTTAGAGAGAGGAAGAAATATTTCAGTGAAGAAAAGATCTCAAGTTTGCAACAAGGCTGTAGACCTCCTCCACTGCTTATTCCCACTTCCCAGTTTTCATGGCTTCACTGCAAACTTGTATCAGACATCCACTTTTCTTCTGTGATTTCTTTCACCCTTGTGAACATACATAAATCTAGAATAAAAAGCGTCCTTGATGCACAAAGAGTGACTAATCTCTCTCTGGGTATCAAGATGCCTTTAGGAAATTAATTCTTATTTGGCACTAAAATGACATCAGAAGACATGTTCACGCAGAGTTATGCAATTTGGTTTCCTACCATATTTCAATTGAGCGATCTTATTATTCAAAGTCCCATCAAAAAGGAAGAGAAGGCTTCTCCCATGGAGCCTAATTAGAACTTTTGTGTATATGTAAAAATGATGGCAAAATCGTAATGGGGCTGTTGGCAGGATGGTTTGGATGCTGCCTATGGTGGATATTACATAAAATCCCTGCCTAGTGCTGTCTTGCGTTGACACAGGTGGGTATTCAAATGATGAGAGCAAGACAGTAACCTTCTGTGTGCAAGGAAATATCCCCCTCATCTGTTACCATAGGGTGACAAATAAAAGAAAGCTTATTTTAATAATATTTACATTTACGCATGGGAGGAATCCAGCGCCAAAAGGCCCTGGTTAAAAAGGAAAACTGGAGACACGCTACATTATTGTGAGAGAAATGAAATGTGAAAATCTTTCACTGAATATTTAGTTTAATGGACACGGCAGCATCCTAATAATTTCTATTTTTCATTAGACTGAAGGCCTCCAGCACTTGCTGTACAGCTGATGTGTCCTTAGCTAAATTGGTTCGTGAAATCTATGTGAATAAAATAATACTAATCTATTTACCTGTACTGACCAGGACTGGGATTGAAAGGCTGAAGGAAACACTGAGCGACCTTCAACTCGAATCCCACAGACTCCCATTATCCTTTTCACTTTCAAGACTATCACTTACGAGGACCATGCAGCCCAATACCCCTCTGTATCTTAATACTGTCCTTTAAGCAAGAGCTAATTAAATGGACAACTTTTTCAAGACCTCAAAATGCTTCAGCCTTGAGCAATAAAGAGGAACGGACCATACTATGAATGATTTTTGTCTCATTTAAAAAAACCAACCAACCAAAAACAACAAGAAAAAAGATTCCTCCATCTCCTGCAACCCCTGCCAGCTACTCTGAGCTGCCGTACGTGAGTTTGCTGGTGCATGGCTGAGGCATTGAGCTGGAAAGGAAGGCACATGCTGGAAACTGGTGGCAGCACACAGCTACAAACATCCCAGCGTTTGCCTTTTGACCTCACCCTGAAAAGACAAGGCAAGGAAGAAGCTAGCAAAGGGCACCATCACGCAAGGCTGAGTGGAATGTGTATTTTTTACCCCGAGATTTGCCTGTCTGAGGTCTGGATCTGCCCACGATGCAAGCCAGAGACAAGCTCTCGCATGACTAAGCCAGGCTTTTTCCATCCAGCTCTGAGCAGAGCCTGTCATCCCTCCTGCTCATTTAAAACATGCTCGGGGACAGCTCTGACATGGCAGAGATGAGGACAGCATCCTTCCTTAGAGTGATACGTGTGCCCTGCACACCGCTGTGCTAGAGAGCTGGACCTGGCCAAGCTAACTGCCCTAGTCCTAGGAAGCCAAAAAGGAACTGAATTCCTGATCTAGACCTAAGGAAGATATCATCAACTTGCATCAGTGTCTGTCCCCCAGCACATTCCTCAGTCATTATCTGTGAAAAGCTGCTCCAGTGCATAGGAAAGGTATGGTATGGATCACTGAGATCTCTCCACTGGCTTATATGGATCCCCTTATGCGCAAGAGGCGATGCTGGCAGAACCAGAACATAATTCCACCAAAAGCAGAGCCCAAATTCCTCTTTGATCCCACAGCAGCAGACACAGCTCCACCTCCAAACCCTGCAATGCCCGGGGAATGTTATTCAGCCCAGGGAGCAAACCCTCCAGGGATCCAAGCCTTCATGGCCTTTGCTGTTGGTACAAAATGCTGATGAGCACAAAACCCAGTTCATCCCAGCGACTGGAGAAGCATTGCAAATCTCCTCTTGCCACCCATCAGCAAGAGCAGGGCTAAACCCCAGCCCAGCTGGGCGATGCCTGGAGGAGCTTGTAGATCACTGGGCTCCCTCCTGTCCATCCCCCTCCCAGTGTCCCTACCTTGCCCGAATGGGCTGGGAGCCCAGACGGGGCCCCAGGGCACTGCCGTTGCCTGGGGAGTTCTTCCTCGCCAGAGCAGGGGATATGGAAGTGGTTCGTTGAGGCACCTGGAAAAGAAGGGAGACATCTGCTGTCACCCACCCCATCCCACCACCTCAGGCTGAGAGATGAGCACGGCCTCAAGACTGGGTTCACAATTGTTTTCCCACTATGCAATCGTTATAGCAATTCTGAAACATAAAGCTCTCACCTTTTGGAAGGAATCATCAGAATGTGAGAACAGAAACGAGCTGCAAAGGTGGGGTCAGGGATGCTCCCAAAAGTAGGGTGAGGGATGCTCCCAAAAGTATGGTGAGGGATGCTCCCAAAAGTAGGGTGAGGGATGCTCCCAAAGGTGAGGTTAGGGATGCTCCCAAAAGTAGGGTCAGGGATACTCTTGGCCGAGGAGCCCCAAGCAGCACACGGAGCAGCCCTGCTACCATCAAACTGGGCATTTATGTTTTCAAAAATGAATGTATGCACACACATACATAAATATATATATATATACACAAAAAATTTACATCTAACAAAACGCAGAAAAGTCATTTTTAAGGTAAAATTCAGACTGAAGTGCATTTCAGCTGCCACAGTGGAGTTTTTTGCATCCCTAGTTCAGATATAACACACGCCAGCAGAGAGAAGGTGCTGACTGATGGACAAACAAGAGGGCCGACAGTGGGAAGATCCAAACTGATCCACCACCCAATGTTCATATTAAACTCTATGACCTTTGTGGAGCTTCAGAAGCCGTTGCCAAAACCTTGCTGCTGGCAGGATGGCTCACCATCAATGCCACCAGCAGAAAGCCAAAGCCAACCGCAGCCTAGGGGTGCTATGGGGGGTATTTTGGAGCCCTGCCTCATCCCGTGGGAGCACGGGCATCATCACTGGTGGTTGCATCCCCTGGCAGCACAGGCTGAGGTGGAGAGGCACAACCATACTCACCATGCCATACCTTGCACCAGGTAACAGAGAGGCCAAGGGCTCAGCAGGATTAGCAAAAAAACAATTAGGCTTTTTTCTTTTTTTTTTTTTTTTTGAGAACAAACACACAATTATGTTAGACAAGATAAAAAGATGTAAAGAACGAATGAGAGAGCTTTATATTTTGTGGCACCGCTAGCTACAGTTTGTCTCATCAAAGAGCAATCTCCCCTCCAGGTGGGGTACTCGGCAGTCGGGGAGTTTTTTTACCTTCCTCTGAAGCATCCAGCCATAAGCACTGGCAGAAACAAGACCCTGGACCACAGAGACGGCCGGCCCTGCCTCATGGGACAGTCCTTTCCTCCCTGCTTCCAAACACAGTGACCCCACTTTGGGCAGTAAAACGTGAAGTTGGAGTCCTCACGGGTATTACTGCTTATACGTTTTGTGGTGGGGACCCCTTCCAGAGCCCATGTTCCCTCCGCCGAGAGGGAAAATACTCTATTAGTGCCAGAAAGCACCTTTTATCCAAGGAGTCGCACCACATGGTGCATTACTGCAGTTGAGAGATGCCCTTCTCAAAGGGCTGAAGGCAAAAGTCAACCTTTAATTGCAAGGGGTTTTTCAAAATCAGGTTAAAACCAGGCAGACACCCTCCTGTGCTACAGAGGAGCAAAGCACATGAACAATTCCAGGAGCTGTTGGCTTGCTTTTCCTCTTAAGTAAGCAGCAATGCCTCTTATCACTTGGAGGTAAATGGGAATATTATTAACATATATGACCATAGATCCCTTGCACAGGGAGGCTTACCTCCTAACTGGGAATTTGCTCTTAAAAAGGCCAGTCACTTACTTCGTTAATACACAGAAAAACTGCCTCTCAATCAGGGACAAATACTGCCTCACTGTCACTAATCAATTTGTAATCGTTTTTCTCTGCAAAAATCCTCCTGGGCTGAGCGCCGGTTCACTGTAAGAGGAACTTTAATGGCCAAGTTATAATTCTTCCAAAATGAAGGTGTATAAACAATGCCATCGAAATACTGGTCCAGAAGAGTCTTAATTAAAGAGGTGCCGCCAGGCGCTGCCAAAATGTCAATGAAGGTATAAAGCTGCTGGAGCCCTTACAAGTCTTCCATCAAATTGCAACTGGAGGCACGGTCCCAGACTAAAAAGGACCCGTCTTATTGAGTATGACAAATTTTATGTTCCTCTAATTCCGTTTAAACAGAAGGTTGTTTTTTATCCTAGGGAAAGGAGAAATTAATTTGCTTTGGCCTCTCTCCGGGCTCGAGAACTTTCTTTGCTGGAGGGCAATGCTGTTTTGCAGCGCTGTGCCCACACCCGAAAACAACTCCCGGCATCTCGTGCTAAACCTGCCCTGGGAAACGCAGCCCCCACCACGGAGCCACGGGGATGGGCTCCAGCCTGCTCTCTCTGCTTTGCCAGAGGTTGGTGGTGGGGGGAACTCAGCTCTGGGGTTGCCCCTTGGATGAAAGCGAGGAGCGATAGTGTTACCTTTGGTGGAATGTCTTCCTCCTGCCGTAACCAAGAACTTCGGTCAAACTTTTCAATGCGAGGGGGCAGAGGAGGGTTTTCTGAGGTGGGGTCCGAGTTCTGCCTTGGCATCTCAGTGCGGTGAGAGGTCACCGTCAGAGCCTCCTGAAACCCAGCCAGTCCCTTTGCAGGCTGTTCATGCAGTGACTGAGACCCAGACAAGGAGCTTCCTTGGGATTTCACAGTGACCAGATGTGGAATCTAAGCACCAAGTCAAAACAGAACTATCAGTACAAAATGGAAAAAAAAAAAAAAAAGGAATCAAAAAAAGTATTTAAAAATTTGATTTTTTTTTTTTTCCTTAAAAAAAAAATAATAATAATTTGGTTAGCACCTCGGATGCACTAAAAAGCCCCCTCGGTGTGAGATCAGCACTGCCTGGGCTTCAGGAACTTCTGCCTTGCATCGTTTCAACGCAAGATCTATTAAAAATCATGCTCAGCTCAGCCTTTTAAAATCAGGCAATGTCACGCTTCAGCCCTGCGTGTGACGGTGGCCCGGGATTGTAGCGACAGCCCCGCACCATCCCGTGGGTACCACTGTCCCCTGGGTACCACCATCCCGTGGGTACCACCATCCCGTGGGTACCACCCCAGGTGTGGGGGGATGCTGCTCCCGCACACGCCGTGCCCGCCCCAGCCTGACCTCCAGGTCCCCAGGCCTGTGCCTCTAAGGCTGTGCTAATGAGGTTTGGCATGGATTTTCCTTGGTAAAAATGAAAAAAAAATAAATTTTAAAAAAAAAAAAGGGAGGAGGAAACGATAATAAATAATAATTAACTTGAAAAAAAATATAGTCAGGAATTCTTGAGGCATAGATGGCTTAAAAAAAATATCTCAAGGCATGAGTATCTATAGGGCTGGGTAGACCCTACCCCATGGACCAGCCCTATAGATTTAAGGGTTTCAAGTGAAAGGAATACTGATGTTCATTTTGGGAAGTCTGAGAAATTCACAAAGTTAGAGTTTGTAACATCAGAGCATCTTCCCAGGACCCTGTGAAGCTGCACTTCTTTGATACGGTAGGGTTGTAATTATTATGTGACATTTCTACATATGTGTCTACGTGCACATGTACATGTGCCATGTGTATATGTATACACATGCATACATTTACAAGGCCTCTGGGTTTCAAGCAACTTTTCCATTAGTATTTTTCTATATTCTTTGTAGCTGTTGACAATATAGGTCATCAAAAAGGCCACTGAAAAGTGTTTGGTCAATCAGAGAGATTAGAGTGAAGGGGGGGTTTTACCCACTTCCCAGCTTTAGAGAACATCTACATTGGGAAAAAAAAAAAAAAAAAAGAGCTGTACGTTTAAGGGCTTTCCTGCATGTATTTTGTTTAAAGCTGGCATCGTACAGCTGACCTACAGGTACTTAGTTGGCACGTTTTCCTTCTGAAATCCCCACAGGAGTCTGCGGATCTGCAGGAGCACTTGCAGGGGCTGGAGCAGAGCCACCCCCGACGCTCAGGGCAGAGCTGTCGGTGGCAGAGTACTTACAGACCTCGTGGCTGGGAGGAATTTTTGGATGGTCATGGTGATCTATGCCCTCTCCAGGTGTGTTTGTGACTGATGTCAACTCAATGGAAAAAAACCAAAGCAAAACCTTGAATTAAAGCGGCAAAGAAAGCAAAAACCTCTTTCTGATGATCCTCAGCATCAAAGCGTCCCGGGTCTTTTGTACCAGGCGCTGAGATTTCAGTCCTTTACATAAACCAGATCCAAAGAGGAACAGAGCAACTGCTGCACTGGACCAGACCAGCGGTTCCTCTCGGTCCTCCGGCTTGTTTCTGGCAGTAACCAGTAGGTGATGCTTCAAAGGAAGGTATAAACCAGGCGTGATGTTTCTAACACATGGAGGTGACAAGGGGAAGCCACTCATGAATGTAGATGCTGCTCTTCCTCACGAACACACTTAAGGCTGAGAAACCAAGACACTATTTCCCTTGAATCCGCTCTTTTTCTCGTTGCCTTACCAGCACCCCCAGCGTCCTGGCTCCTGAGGGGTCCGTTACCTGCGGGTCCACGGGTCGGAGCAGGGGTGGGGTCCGGGCTGGTTGCACACCACTGATGCTGAACGACTCCGAGCGAGGAGGCAGGTTGGGGTCAGAAATCCTGTTGGCCACCTTATGGGGCATGGCCGGCGAGCTCTGGCGGTTGAGCCGGGAGCGCTCCTCCACCTGCGGCGAGACGGGGAGGGTGGGTGAACGCCCCATAAAGAGTCATTTCCAAGTGAAAACCAAGGTATGTGTGTATATATACCAAAGTAGGCGTGTATATAGGAAGCTCTTTTCTTTTCAGGTGTGTCGAGG
Organism: Scolopax mira; assembly: GCA_004320125.1. Classification (NCBI taxonomy): domain Eukaryota; kingdom Metazoa; phylum Chordata; class Aves; order Charadriiformes; family Scolopacidae; genus Scolopax; species Scolopax mira. The sequence goes on from BJBW01009960.1 coordinate 67,646, forward strand.
TACCATGCAACCACAGAAGCTGCCCAGCAGATTGTGCAATAAATGCATTTTAAACACATGGCACGGCACATTTGTATTGAGGCATGTAATTGATTTCTCAATATGAAATGGAAAAACAAAAAAGAGGCAACACACCTCACAGAGGCGTTTCTACAAGATGACTCCTGAGAAGCTCTTGCTTCTTCTCAAATCATAGAATCATAAAATTGTCTAGGTTGGAAGGGAACTTAAAGATCATCTAGTCCAACCATCAACCTAACCCTGACAAAAATCACTAAACCCTATTCCTAAGGACTACATCAACCCGTCTTTTGAACACCTCCAGGGATGNNGGGCAGCCCATTCCAATGCCCGATAACCCTCTCTGTGAAGAAATGTTTCCTAAGATCCAATCTAAACCTCCCCTGGCGCAACATGAGGCCATTGCCTCTTGTCCTATCTCCTGTGACTTGGGAGACGAGGATGCACCTCTAAGCAAGGGGACCCTTTTCGTTCACGGCTACAAACGCCAACGAGCAGTGCTTTTGTCTGATCTGAATAAAAGAATAAACCCAGCAGCCAGAAGATGGCTGGCTTTGATCTAGATTTAGCGACTCTGACACCTTGTCGTGCACGGAAGGGGAAAAGCTCTATGATTTGAACCCAAATCCCACTGCTTTCGGTTACTCCTGCTGGAAACACCGTGGTTTCAGCTAACCCAGGCACACTTGTGCTCTGGGTGCTCCCGCAGCGAGGCTCCGTGCATTGATATTCATGCAGCATATGCTCTGCAGAACTGCTGATACCTCGCGAGCTGTTTTCATTTCTGTGTCATTACGGCACCCAACGCCCTCTGCGTGTCTCGCTTCCAGCCCGTAGGGATGTCACATTAAAAGGCAATCAATAAAAGAAGTTTGCTTGGAAAACCACAGCTCTTCTTTAAGCAAATAAGCATACAGGAAACAAAAGAGCTACCTCATCAATGAAAATGAATCTTTTCACAGAATCTTAAAATCATTTTGGTTGGAAAAGACCCTTGGGATCATCGAGCCCAACCATCAGGTCTACTCTACAAAGTTCTCCCCTACACCATATCCCCCAACACCACATCTAAACAACTCTTAAACTCATCCAAGGATGGTGGCTCAGCCATCTCCCTGGGCAGCCTATTCCAGTGTCTGACCACTCTTTCTGTGAAGAACTTCTTCCCAATGTCCAGTCTAAACCTACCCTACCCTTTTCCTCTTTCAGATAGTGAGCAAGAGCCAGAGTAAAATTTAGGTAAGAGATTCGTGTTATGGATTCTTTCCTTTCTAGTTCATGAGGGACCAACCGAGTCACTGCTGTGTCCCCAGAGAACTCAGCAGCTTCCCCCGGTGAGCAGAGGCCGTGCACAGCTCGGTTCAGTGATGCCCATGGAAGCGGCTGTGAGGATGGGAAGGAGAGGAGGATGGGAAGGAGAACTCCTCTGACCAAGGGGACACAGCAGCATGAGGGCTGGGTTGCAGGCCTGGTCCGGTCCATCTGTTTATCAGCCAAGGCTTGGCACGAATGGCAGCAGAGATGGTGCCGCCGCCAAGTCCTTTGGCTGTTTGTGGGTGCACTCCGGCGCTGCCAAGCTGTAATGCATGGCTGAATACAGAGGACTCCAAAGCTCGTGTGGAGGAGAAGGCAGGGGAGCGATGAAATGGGGATGGCTGTACCAGGAAAGGAGGAAGCCACTTGGTTTTCCCACTTGCTGGCATCTCCTTGCTTCCAGGAGATGTTCTGGTTGCACCAGAACAGCAGAGGATGCTCTTGGGACTCTCCATCTGTACTTTGCGGACCCTTAGTGTCTCCAACGTTAGGCAGAGAGGGGGGATTCATCACCGCCCTGGTTCAAGCCATCTCTAATTGAACTCAAGATTCCCCCTCAAACGGGAAACATCTCCAGCAGCTTCTGCGCGGTCCCCGAGGAAGGCTGCTAATGTGTTATACATCACTTCAAAGCCAGGGAAGGATAAAAGCCACGGGGACCGAAGGAGGAGCTGACGTGCGTGTCGGCTGCTGCGGGGAACAGCATGGCTCACGACACACAGCCCAGCCCTGAGCCCCCAGGAAGCTGTGAGCTGCAGGAACCACCGTGTGGAAAACCTCCCATTAAACCCCTCCCCTCCTTTATATGGGGCATATAACTGCCCAAACCTGTCCTCCATCTGACCAAGCTTCCTTGTCGCTGAGAAGTTAGACCTGGCTACCTGCACCGCTTTGTTTAACAACTACTGGTCTGTAACAGGAGAGTCAGTAAGGGAGGGAGATGCTAATTACCATGTGGCTGCATCATCAGAGGGTCCCAATGTGATGTCTAAAAGTCTTTAGTTGCAAGAGATGTGGGACTGGGTGGACAGGACAGGTCTGGGACAGCACCCAAGCAACATCCCAAGTTATATCTCAAGATATATCCCAAGTTAACTTCCACTGGATAACCATTCTCTTGCAAGAAGGTGAGTAGACAGCAGATAGGGATGTGCATCCACGTGTGTTGGTGGGACTATTCAATCAGACTGTTTTGTTTAGCATTAAAAAAAAAGAGGAATCCAGTCAATGTGCTCTGGGGGAGCTATGAAAGACGCAGAGCAGACCTAACCCAGAGCTTTGTCTTCACCAACAGATGACACCAAGTTTTGGGCTACAGGAAGGCTGGGGAGAGCCTGTTTACAAAGGCCTGCAGGGACAGGACGAGGGGCAATGGGTTTAAACTGGAGAAAAGCAGATTTAGATTGTAGATTAGGAAGAAGTTCTTTCCAATGAGGGTGGTGAAGCACTGGAAGAGGTTGCCCAGGGAGGTGGTAGAGGCCCCTTCCCTGGAGACATTCAAGGTGAGGCTCGAGGAGGCCCTGGGCAACCTGGTCTAGTTGGGAGTGTCCCTGCTGACTGTGGGGGGGTCGGACTAGATGACCTTTGGAGGTCCCTTCTGGCCCAGATGATTCTATGATAGAACAGGCCAGCCCCTTAACAAGGTGACACAGCTGCAACGTAAGCAGCCACCTTTACATTTTATCCCATGTCTGCAGGGTCTTGGAGTCACCACGTGAAGATGAGGGAAGGGGGAAGATAAGTGTATAAAGGTGAGCTATGAAAAGCAGAGAGGGACGTGGCAGGAGAACTTGGCCATGGTGATCAAGCTCCTGAGAGAGAAGACTTGAGACCAAAGAGCATACAAATGAGGACGGTCTGGGACTTTGTGCAAAATCCTCAGGAAGTATCTCAATAAGCCCTGCAGAGCCTCCAGAAATTGTAGGCTGAGCACCAGACATGTCTTTGCTTTGTTCCCAAAGGAAATCAAAGTCTTGATATCTTTGTTAAATTAGCGTTGGGTATTGAAATTGCTTAACCATAGCAAGAGCCACATCAGGCTGATTAAGCATCAGCGCAAGTCTGTCTAGCCAGCAAGGATGGTACTTCAATATGGATGGAATTTTGCTAGAAGTGGGACTGTGCAGTAGATACAACAGGGGATGGAGGCAAGAGGACCAGTTTTGGAAAGTTCCCAAGGGTGTTGTGTCAAGGCAGTACATCAAACTACTGCTCCCAAGAGCAGAAAGATGCCACAGCTGCTGCTTTGGGCCCTTCAGTAGAAACCGGACAGAATGACACAGGCGAAGAATAAAGAGTTTGGAGAGCTAATTTGTGGAAGCTGGAGATGTTCCCCAATAACAGGATACCTCACCTTCCCCGGGATTTCAGCACAGGGTACGAGGCCACGTTCTGCTGCTGTTATTCCCGTTGTACAGCTCCCAGGACCCTCCTTCCAGTGACGGCACTGAAAGACGCCGCCTCCCCCATGGAACAACAAAAATGGTCCTTTGTGTTTGAAATGGAAAGCTGAATTCAGCTTCACTCCTTCAACCCAGATAAAGAATAAGAGTCCTCTTTATCTCTCTTTGTTATAGTTTTGAAGACAGCACCAGAGGTGCTTTAGCACCGTGCTGGGGGATTTATTTAAAACCAGGCAACGAAAGACAGAGTTTAGTCCCTTTTTCCTGCCTCCTACCTACTCTCAGCGCTTCTACAGATGGACATGAGAGACCCAGTCCTGCAGAAAGCTGCAGAGGCACCACCCAGGTGGAAGCCTCTCCCCGTCAGAGGCGGCTCAGCACATCTGGAACATCTCATCTGCAGACCCACTTATCAAACTTCTTCTTCCACTGGGAGGGCTGGAGAACGATGCTCCAACCCTGTGAAAACACGTTGGCTGGCACACGGCCAGCAAAAGACTCCGAAGATCCAAATGGGAAGGGAATGAAGGAGAAACCCAAGGGAGTGTAAAGAGGTGAGAAGAGTTTTTTTTGACATCCCGCATCTATCTTTGTGATGGTTTAGAAAGGCTAAGGACTGATGGCGTTACTGGCCTTGGCTTAGCAATGGGTTTGAATTTCTGGAGTATTTGATGCTTGCAGGTATTGTGGATGCAGCTGAGGGCTGTCAAGAGGAGACACCAGGAGACAGTTGCATGTTGGATGCACATCACATCTCTGCCAGGACTAGAGGGTGCCAGACATCTGGCAGCAGAGCAGGGATCCTGCTTAGCAGAAAGAATAGGCGAGTTATTAAAAGATTTTTCTGCCCAGGAGTAGGGTTACAAAATTAAACCAACTAAGCACAAAGAACTTCAAAAAAATTAATAGCAAGAACGGGGACCAGTCTTAGTGGAGCCACCACAAAGAACTTAAACAGAAAGAAAGTGTTTGCACATGATCCTGAAACCACACTGCAGACAATGCACGTCTTCATAGTTTCAAAACTATTCAGGCAGGCGATAATTAATATTCAAGATCTTACAATTGTTACAACAATTCCCTCTTTTTGCTGGAGAAAAAAAAAAAAAGAAAATCAGCATTGTGGCTTGTCTTCCTGAAAGTCATGAAAGAGCAACCCCAAGAGACACATTCCTGAGCATAAGAGAAAAAGCTGTCTGGTACCCATTTGATTATGGGTAACTGAATCAGTGCTCAGCAAGGAACCCTGTACAACCATCTTCTGCATCCACCCCTGTCCTCCAGCAGACCAGGAGAAGCATCAGGAGCTCCTGGCACGTCCACAAGTCCCCAGCTATGGCTGAACCCCTCCAGGAGGGATCCATCCTCCTCCTTCCATGCCCTCATGGAAAAAACCCACTCCTTCCACCACTCTCTTTCCTTGCACAAACACACACACAGGCGCAGTGCATTGAACTGGGAGTGCTTCCAGCACAGCTAATGGCATCTGCTGGAGGCCAACCCAGCAGAGAGCAATCTGCTGTTGATATTCCGGACCGAAGTGCCTGCCCAGCCCTGCGGATGCAGGCAAGCATCACCGCGCTCCTCGCTCTCGCCTACCTCCTTGGCCCACGCGGGTTTCTCGCTGGCATTTATCCCTTCTTTGTAGTGGTAGAGGGGTTTCTTCTCCGCCGGCCTCTGGTCCTGCCGTTGCTGCTGCTGCTGCTGCTGCAGGGACACCAGGTAGTCCCGCTCCTGCTGGAGCTGCCTCTGCAGCCTCTCCGCTTGCCGCTGCTCCTCCAGCTGCTTGCGCTTATACTCCTACCCGGGAGAGAGCACAGTGACACGGGTTGCCCGGCCAAGCGTGGAAACACAGGGCCACAAGCTGCAGATTGATCTGCTCGGGTGGAAAACGGGGCCCGAGTATCCAAAAGGCTGTTTTTTCTAGAAAAGCTCATTGATCGGGAAGGTTTTGGGGACCGAGCTGTGAAGCATCCCGGAGGAGGGATGGCTGGGAGGACAGAGCCAGTAAATTCAGAAGATTAGGGGGTGCCAGCCAGGGAAACACTGTGAGACCCCCCCTCCGAGGGCTCAGACATCCCCTTATGAGTTACCATTGACTTTGCACAGATTTTTCTAGACGGGAAAGAACAAAGCATCAAACCAATGAGGTGCCAAACACCACCGGGTCAGACAAAACCCAAGGGAAGCCAAGTCCTCTGTAGGACCAATTTATTGTTTGTGGAGCCAACGGTATGATCCTTCTGAATCCCTATGGCTCTGTGAAAGGCCTTTTGAATAGGCAAGGGCTTGTGTGAGGGTTTGTCTCTTCCGTAAATAAAATTAATAGCAAGAGAGAAACAGAATAATCCATGCAGATTAAAAGAAAGCCCAGCGAGAGGAACAGCTACCAGCATGAAAAAGGAAAACAGAACAAACTAAACAAAACAAAAACAAAAAGAGGACATCTAGAACGCAAAGAGCGTGAGCGGGGATATACAGTGCTCCTGTGAGGAAATGAAAACAAAAGCCTTTCCTCAGAATCTGGAGACCCACATGGCAGGGTGGGTTTGGGGGTGCAGACACACGACAGCTCGGCCACACTCCAACATGCTCCCCAACAGCCTTCGGAATTTCGGGGTGATGAAGAGGGCTGCTCCTCGCACGAAGGCACAAGCATGCCATGGAAAGGGGTGCAGGGAGAGAGGAGTCATGCACCAGGAGGGGACTCGGCCATGGGACCAGCCATGCTCGCGGCCACCGTGTCCCCCACATCTCGGCAGGGCAGGAGGGACCCAGGGGACGTGGGTGGAGGTGGGCACACGCGGACACGACACGGGCAGAAAGCGGCAAGCGTGGCCGGGGGCCTCCCATTTACCAGAAGTAGTGCTTGCTCCTGCAACAACTGCTGCTGCAGGATCTCTAACTGTCTCTGCTCCTCCTCTAACTGTCGCCTGATGTACTCCTGGAGGGATGGGCAGCAGGGATCGAAGGAAAAAGAAAGAGAAGGTAAAAGAGACAGTATTTCCCAAGAGGAAGGAGAATGAGGTGGGCACCCACATCCATCCCACCCGAGAGATGACCCTCCATCCCTGCCCAAAGAGCCCGGGGGTGTCCACCACTCTACAAGAGACCTCCCAGGGCAAAGGGTGAACAAAAAACCACTGAGAAAAAGCTAAAATTGACCGGGAACATAACAAAACCCCAACCTGGGAACCCCGTGGGTGGGAAAAAAATCCCCACAAGTATCTCCACACCTGCGGGCAAGCAAGTGGATCCACGTGGCAATAAGTGACAGCGGTGGGAAGCGACACATGCGGCGTTAACAATTAAGCAATTTGCTCTCAAGTGGTACGAAACGCAAGTGTTTACGAGGAAATCCCTGGGCTAGAGGAAGAGGAATTGGCACTGGAGGAGATCACCCCACTTCCTGGGGGGGGGTGGGGGTTACCTGCTCGTGCTCCGCGCGCCGCCGCTCCTCCTCCCGCCGCATCTGCTCCTCGTAGTGACGCCGCTGCTCCCGCTCCTGCTGCTTCCGCAGCTCCTTCTCCCGCCTCTGCTGCTGTGGGGGCAGGAGGCACACGCAGGTCAGCACCCCCAACTTCTCTCCCCAGGAACTCAGAGTCCTTATTTTTCTCCATCTTTTTTTTTGGAGACTCACCTTGCTCAGTGAACCGCAACGCTCCCACCCACCCAAGGAGATGCCTCACCAGCAGGCACCTTTGGGGTGCTAGAGGGGCTTGTTGATCCCACCCCATCCTCATGTGCCCTGGTACCCAGCACTGGCTATGGAGAACCCACAGCATCCTCCAAACCAGTGCTGGACCACGTACACAACCTCTTTTCTTCTCCCACTTGCAGGTGAAGCCACGTGGGCAGCGCATGGTCCCCACTTACTGGTGGGGTCCCATCAGGCCCCAGATGCACAGGGCAGAAGGGGTTCACCCAGGAGCCCATCACTTATAAATTCCCTGGAGAGGGACTCTTTATGAGG